>QEOT01008319.1:27602-108723 GCA_003123785.1 Pterocarya stenoptera | reverse complement strand
ACAGCCGCCGGAAGATACGCTTTCCAAGCTAGCATGGCAGGGTATGCCTCGGGAATCGCGAAGGGTGTAGCTCCAAAAGCAAGATTAGCAGTCTACAAGGTTTGCTGGAAGAATTCGGGCTGCTTCGACTCCGACATATTGGCCGCTTTTGATAAGGCCGTTTCTGATGGTGTGGATGTCATCTCAATCTCCATCGGGGGAGGCGATGGTATCTCTTCACCGTATTACCTCGACCCGATTGCAATTGGAGCATACGGCGCAGTTTCCAGAGGGGTCTTCGTGTCGTCCTCTGCGGGAAACGACGGACCTAACGTAATGTCGGTGACAAACATCGCACCGTGGCTCATGACGGTCGGTGCGGGCACAATAGATCGGAATTTTCCGGCCATCGTGACTCTTGGAAATATGCGGAAGCTCTATGGCGTGTCTCTCTACGCCGGAGCGCAGCTGAACGGCACAATGTATCCTCTGGTTTATCCCGGTAAATCGGGGGTTTTTTCTGCCTCGCTGTGCATGGAGAATTCCCTGGACCCCAATCTCGTGCGGGGAAAGATCGTGATCTGCGATAGAGGAAATAGCCCGAGAGTAGCCAAAGGTCTGGTAGTGAAGAAGGCTGGCGGTGTGGGAATGATTCTCGCGAATGGGATTTACAATGGCGAAGGACTGGTAGGCGATGCTCATCTTCTTCCCGCTTGCGCAATTGGTGCGGACGAAGGAGAATTGATCAAGAAGTACATCACATCCACTGCAAATCCCACGGCAACGATCGATTTCCGGGGCACTCTGCTTGGGATCAAACCGGCACCGGTCGTAGCTTCGTTCTCGGGGCGAGGACCGAACGGCCTGAACCCGGAGATTCTAAAGCCGGATTTGATTGCGCCTGGGGTGAACATCTTGGCCGCTTGGACCGACGCGGTTGGTCCGACTGGGTTGGACACCGATACTCGAAAAACGGAGTTCAACATCTTATCGGGGACTTCAATGGCTGCTCCTCATGTGAGCGGCGCAGCGGCTTTGCTGAAATCGGCGCACCATGATTGGAGCCCCGCCGCGATAAGGTCTGCAATGATGACCACCGCTAGTATAATCGACAACCGGAACCAGCCCATGCTTGACGAGTCCACTGGAAAACCCTCCACGCCGTACGATTTCGGTACTGGACATCTGAATCTTGAGCGAGCAATAGATCCAGGATTGGTTTACGATATCACCAACGATGATTACGTGAAGTTCCTCTGCTCTATTGGTTACGGACCAAAAATCATTCAGGTTATCACGAGATCTCCAGCAAGTTGCCCGGCTAAAAAACCGGTCCCAGAGAACCTTAACTACCCGTCGATGGTGGCATTGTTCCCGAGCTCGTCATCGGTGGGGCCGTCGAGCAAGACGTTCTTCAGGACCGTGACGAATGTGGGCCCCGCAAACGCTGTTTACGTGGCGGGAGTTGAGGCACCGAAGGGTGTGACAGTGACGGTGAAACCGTCGAAGCTGGCGTTCACGACGGCCGTGAGGAAACAGAACTTCGTGGTGACGGTAACGGCGGACACCCGGAATCTTGTACTGGACGACTCGGGAGCAGTGTTTGGGTCGCTTTCTTGGTCTGACGGAAATCACGTGGTTCGGAGCCCCATCGTGGTAACCCAGTTAAATCTTTTGTGAGCCTTAAGATTTGATCATGTCGTTTTGATCAACGAATAAAAAACAAAAAAAACAAAAACAAAAGGTAGGTGCAGCCTTCCTCAATAGAACTTGCAAGTTGCAACGTGAATTAGAGGTTTTACTGTTTTTGTGTGCTTGTCTTTTTGTTTTTTGATCCTTCGTTTGGCAGGGTAGGACTTGTAAGGCCGATAACTAGTTTTAACTTTTGAAGGTGGTGTAGCATATGTATCTTTTTTCTTTGCCTTTTTGCAACAGATTTGATGTTGTATTTATAGACTTTGAGGCATCTATATAAAATACTCAAATGTCATGAACTTATCCATAATGTGATTATATTATAGCCTGCCAAAATTGGGCATGATCTTGTTTTTGGGATAATCCTATGATGTGCCTCCTAAGTTTGTCGAAAGCCAATTTAGCTGCTTGCATGTTTACACTTTGGTAGATTAGTCCCGTGACTTTTGCTTTTGCTCCAATGCTTTGTGGCTGGTTGACATCATTATTAAGAGAAATAGAGTACTGTGTTTGAGCCAAGAATTCTCCTTATGCCTGTGCTTGCTTTGATCTTTGTTATTGGTTCGTGTATTTGATCTTTGATCTTGACTTATTTATCATCATACTGCATCATTAGAATGTCATTTATGTTTCTCGTGGGGTATGCTGCGATGTTTCTTTGCTTGAATAAAAGTCAAGGTGGGACATGTCATGCTTGTCGGCATTAAAACAGTAGCAACAATACAAGGAGATATACTTTTTGGTTCGAAATTATATTATCTTGTACAGGAATGTGGTGTGTTAAGAGATTAATAGGCTTGATTCTGTGTTCGAAGCATTTGAGTAGCCTCTGAATGTATCTCCATTAAGTTATATAGAAAAAGAATGAAAGAAAGATACACTAGTCGGTTCAAATCTTCATCTTGTCCATTTCAAAGCCCAAAAACCTTTTTTCTTTTCCTTCTTCTTTCCATTTTGAATTATATTTTCTGTTTGCCTAAAGGCATGCTAATATTAAACTCTGTTTTCTCTTTGCTATACCTTGCAATACTCCCTTTTTAACCTTTTTCTTTATGCGTTCCAGATTTTTTAGGTTTCTTACAAATTCTCTGTAGTCTTGAGGTACACTCAATGGGGGTTCTTTCTCCTTAACTAAAGCGGAAAACGTGAAGCCCATTTAGCTTTCAAAAGATAGAGGACATATTTTCTTTGGTAGTTTTTGTTCCTAATTTTACTTTGGTTTTGCCACAAGGCTTTTTTAAAGGGGATCTGGGTCCTCTATGAACTGCTTATTTGATTGAGAAAGTGGGACCGCTTAAAAAAAAAAACATAATAATCTGTTCTTTTAACTATGTCCCATGCAAAACACGATGATGATGGCCTGGTGGGGAAACCCCCCATTGCTTTGGTTGCTTTATATTTAACAAAGCGTTTAGGGGATTGTGATCAATGAAAGAAGAAAAATATCGTGCATTCATCTTCACTCACCATTCAGCCAAGCAGAGGGGCCCTCATGGGTCGGCCACTAATGCTAGTAAAAGAACTCTCAATGATTTGGTCTATCTGAGTGAGCCTTTTAAGCAAAGACCATTTAAAATCTAGGGGTGAAATTTGTAAACTTAATCTGGACGTAGGGTCCAATTAGTTGGCTTGGATGGTACAGCTGATTACTGCTTTAACTTTAATCTAATTGGATCGAAATTCTCTGTAGTTTCTGAAATCGTATTGCGCGAGTTCTTATACTCCTAATGCCCAAGAGATCACTCACTTCCTTAGAACTTACATGAAGGCCAGAAACTTGAGCATCAATTAGAGTCTTAGACAGATAGAATGCATCCCTGCTTGGCTTAAAAATAAAAGAAGCTAAGATGTGCATGAATGTTGTATTACCCTTCAGATACTGGTTTCAATTAATTAATCTACAGATTCTTTTTTAGTAGTAATTATATAAAGGAAAGGTTTCCCGCAAGTCACGGTGAGGCCCTATATTTATTATTCAATATGATCATACCTACCAGAAACAGATCTTATTCATTTACCTTTAAAGGAAGATCACATCGATAATCATAATAATAGTCTCTCTGTTTTTGGATTATTGACCCATTTTCAGCCAAGGTGCGTGTTATTTGTCTGGCTGGAGACCAATGGATGTGTGAAGTTTTTTTTTTTTTTGTGTGAAGTTTTCTTGCACTCATGCAGCCCAAGCCTAATTCACTGTCCATCTTCGTTATATTTCTACGATGAGTAATGTTAGTTATAATGTTAGGTATGTAAGTTTTATGCACTCTTTTTAAAAAATAGTAGAGCTTACAGTTAAAAATAGATTTTTTAATGTGGATTTAAAAATTGTCTAATATTTTCTAAGGAAATGTATTAGATTTGCATACCTAGACCATTAATATTTTTAAAAAATTGAACTTGTCCATATATATAATATAAATTCACATGTCTAGCAATATGCATTTCCTGCAAAATCCTACAAGCCAATGGAAGACCGTTTTGTAGAAGTATTAGGCCTCATCACAATTCTCATTCTGTGTGCTTAGGACTCTTCATTATTCAGCTTTCTGTCTATAAACTTCGGTTAGTGGAAGGGCGTGTACGTTTCTTTATCTTATCCTAATCTATTTCTCGATTCTGCCAAAGTGCTTTTTGATTTATGCAATCTAGGGGTGCTACCCGCATGGTGCGGGACGAGAGCACCTGCTTCCCGCTACCGGGAGATGGGGTTGAAACTGCACCCCGTCCCACCCTACCCCCTGCTCAACCCATTGTTTAAATTTTTTTTTTAGTTTAAAAATATTCTTTAGACCCAAATTATAATATTATTTAAAGTATAAATTGAAATTTATATATTTTAAAAAAATATATAGACTCATTAGGGTTATATTTTCAGTAAGTCCCACATTACTTAACTATTACTATTATATTGCCTTGACCTCTTATATAATAGTTGGTTTAGGAGGCCAAGGTAATCCATTTACTTGAAGTTGAATTCAAGTTTTTAACAAATTGTATATATCTATATACAAAATATTTATATAAATATTAAAAATTATAATTTTTTATATTAAAAAGGAAATGAATGCGGAGCGAGGGGCGAGGCCCTGCTGGGATCAATTCGTCCCCCATCCCTGCAAGGGATGTTCCATACTGGGCGGGGGCCCCCGCCTCCACATGGGCTGTGCAGGTAGCCGTAGCCCGCTCGCCTATGCAGGGGCGGGGCAAATGGGGGCAAGGTAGTGGGGGGTAGGGCCTCGCTGCCCACCCCTAATACAATCTAGTGGCCGATAGGCAAAAGATGTTAGGAACAAATAGAGGAATTGAGAGGGAGAGTGAATATGATCGTGTCACGGTTGCCCTCTAGATAGTTGATTTTAGGAGATATGCACTCTCTCTTCACTTTTAGAAGATCGATTGTGTAAATTAAACGGAAAGCCAGATGGAGAAGTGTAACTCAGGGCTTGTTTGAAAAAAAATTTCATCCCAAAATTCTCATATCATCTCATTCCATTTTTTTCTTAAACATCACTTAAATACAAAATACTTTCAAATTAATTTTTCAAACTTTAAACAAAAAATTAAAAAAAATTAACTTTTTCAAATATCCAAACAAAAATAATATTAAAAAACTATATTCTAACAATATTTTAACTTTATAATATTTTTTATTCAACTTTTTATCTCTCTTTTTTCAAACCCCATACTCAAACTATTTCAATACTATTTATAAACTAGAGTAAATATACTATGCCGCCCCAAGTGTACCGCCCAAGTGTACAGCTTGGGCAAATTTTTTTTTTTTTTTTTTTTACTTAGTGATTAAGAAAGTGATTTTAAATGTATTGATGTATTTATTTTATTTTTTAAATGTATTTAAAAAAGTTAAAAAAATGTGAAAAGCAAAAAAAAAAAAAAAAAAAATAGTGGTTTTACGCTGGGCGGTACGCCCAGCGGTCAAAATGGGGCGGCATTCTAGCCGCACCCTATAAACTATCTCACTATTATTCACAAGATTCTTATCTTATTTCGTTTTCCAATCTTGTGGTAACACGCTCTTCCACGCTCTATGGAGTGAGTGAGGTTGTTGACCTTAACTTTGGGTGTGGCCCCATTCTGTGCACATCCCAAAATCATTGCCGTGAACCAAAACAAAAATCTTTTGAGCTGTTTGATCCAAAAACAGTTATTGAACAATACAAGTCACTACACTAGGAATTAAATACATTACACTCGTATTCAAATCCACAAAAAACAGTGGTTGAACAATCCAAGCCACTGCCGGGTGCCGACACGATAATTATGTACAAACCCGGTTACCACCATTGCAGGGAATCAAACCACCCGGGTTCTCCAGTCCTTCGAATACTTCTCTCAGAATCAACCATTCTTATAGCTAATTGGATTTTCTATAGATAAGTTTTTTGCATACCGATGGCCCGGGAAGCAACGCTGGGATTTCCTAATAATTATTCGTATTGTGTCCACGGTGTTAGGTTCGACTGCTTAAGGGCCTTGAGACTGGTCACAAAGCCCATCAACAAAAGCGCGGGACAGCTTTATTTTATTCTGACAAACTCCTATCTTAACTTCGAACAATCTCCACGTACCACGGTTGCCACACGGCTCGTCTCCAGCGTCCCACGCTTGTTCCAACTTCCAACCGACACCCCTTTCCTTTCCTTCGTTACCACGATTCCTCCAACCTAAATAGCCCTCCTCCGATCTCCTCTCAGCTTCTCCCTCGATCGAATAGTCACAAACTCAACCATGTCAGCTTCGAAGCCCTCTCAGAACATAAGCCAGGAAGTCATTTTCCCTAACCCAGAAGCCACTTCCTCTTCGTCGCTATACCCTTCCATGGACGTGAAAGAACTCGCAGAGAACCTCTTCCCGGCTGTAGACGATGACGTTTCACAGGGCTCTTCACACTTGCTACAACCCTCGGAAGATGTTCTAGTCAAGGTCCCAGGCGCACTAGTGCACCTCATCGAGAAAGACCATAGCGTCGAGCTCGCTTGCGGTGAGCTCGAGATAGTTAGTCTTAGGCAAGGCGATAATGTCATCGCCGTTCTTGCGCGTGTCGGAGATGATATTCAGTGGCCGTTGGCGAAGGACGAGGCGGCCGTCAAGCTCGATGAGGTCCATTACTTCTTTACCCTGCGGGTTCCGCCAGATGGGTCGGTGGGAACTGATGGGGACGATGAAGGTAAAGAGTGTGAGATGTTGAATTACGGGTTAACGATTGCGTCGAAGGGACAAGAGGCTTTGTTGAAGGAGCTGGATCGGGTTTTGGAGATGTATAGCTGTTTTTCGGTACAGAAGATGGGAGAAATCGGGAGTTGGGAGGTATTGGATGGCTCGGTGGCGAGGGAGATGTCTCCTGCGGAGTTGGAGTCGAAGGAGAATAAGGAATTGATGGGGGAGAGCTCGGCCGCGTACTGGACAACATTGGCACCGAATGTCGAGGACTATAGTGGGCACGTGGCGAGGCTGATTGCCGCAGGGTCGGGGCAGCTGATCAGAGGGATCTTGTGGTGCGGTGATGTGACGGTGGACAGGCTGAAATGGGGAAACGAGTTCTTTTTGATTAGGATGGAACAGATATCCAATTCGGAGATTAGTCCATCAGTAATGAAGAGGATACAGAGGTTTGAAATTTAATCTCTAATAAGCTATGCGTTAATGTCTTTATTTGAGTTGGTTAGCTTGGATGACCGTCTTATGCATATTCAGTTAATCATACTTATCAATCTTCTCCCTCCAAATTCCAATAGAAGTTTGCTTATTTTTAATTTTTTTATTGGGATCAAAGCGTTTTCAAAATAAGTTGTCTTTAAAAACAAGAAAGAAGAGGCTAGTATCACGTTATAGTGGACACTTTTCCAATAGGGGATTTATTGTGATTGGGAATGCCGGGGAGGTGATCCGATGAATATCCCTTTTTCTGACATTAGTGGTTAGATAGCCAATTGATTTTGTTTAGTGATGTTCCAACGCAGAGTGAAGAGCCTGGAAGTCCGGTTGCATTATTTGTTCAGTGCATATATGATCTACTTTTCAATTGTTTGGCCTCTACTGAATGATTTACGGCTTCCTTTCTATTTTGTAGTTCAGGCCCTTGTTTCCTCTTCAATATTCTATATTGTAATTTCTGCCCCTGTTTTTGTTCTCTATTTTTTTAATTTTATATGGAAGTATCTTGTTGTTGATCTTTTAGGGTTAAAAAGTTGACAAAGATGTCAGAGAAGATGGCTTCTGGAGTCCTTTCTGGGGTTGTTAAAGTGTCCGGATTCTTTACAAGCTCGATAGTGAACTCTAAAGTGGGCAAGAAATTTTTCAGCCTCCTCCCTGGAGAGATTGTCCTTGCTTCTTTGGATGGATTTAGTAAGTTCACATTACTTCATTTGTTTTTTCAATCTGTTCAATATGTGACTTTGATTGTTTGTATCTACAGTTATTTGTTTTTGCATTTTTCTTCTCAAAAGTTAGAAAAAACGTCCCCCAGGGCGCGGGGGAGGGGGTGTCGTCCTCTGTTTTTTTTACTAAATATGGGTAAATTACCATTGAGCAAATTGGAGCTACCACTAGGTTGCACGACAACATATATACTGAATTTGCACAAAGCTACAACTGTACATATTGGTAAGCACGGAATGCCCTTTTGTGTCTGACAGCAAGATATTTTGAAGTCTTACAAGTTACAAGTTACAAGTAGGGGAAAACTGTGTATGTTGCCTCATCTATATACGCCTGACTTGTTTTCAGACCTCTTAAGGAAAAGGAACTTATTCATAACTACTTGTTTGGAAAGTCAAGTAATTGCAACAACAGCCATATTCCGATGGCAATCTGTTGTAGTTGGAACTTGCTGTAGGCATCATATACCTAGTGGATGGTGAAATGGAAGCTCAACTTTCGTGTAGATGTTAGATTTTATTATTCATACATACGCAAGCTTAAATATAAAGACAGATCTCTAGGGCTTAATTTGGGATTGGAAGTTTCATAAGACAAAAGGAGGCTCTTGGAAAACGGAAAGATAGAAGAAGAAATATTTGAGTTGACCAAATATTTGGGATATAAATATTTTCCTTTAATATTCTTTCTGGTTTTCTCTGGTTCCAGAAAATATGGCATGAGCTATGCTTCTGCCACTAAAATGTGTGTTCTGTGTGTGTTTTTGTAGGCAAGGTCTTTGATGCTGTTGAACTTGCTGGAAGGAATGTCATGTCAACAACTTCAGTGGTGACTACTGGGCTTGTTTCACGGAGGTAATTCCTAATGTGACTGTAGAATTGATGCGGTAATTGCATCAGCATTGGTGTCATGAATATAATCACCATGATTCCTATCTTCTTTCTTACAATTTTTTGGCAAAGTCTTGCCCTACTAATGTTCATTAATCTATGTGGTTATCGTCAGTCATATGCCATTGATGAAATACAAATTTCTGTAGCTTGGTTTGGACTTTTTTACTTTTAACTTGCAAAACATCTCCAAGTTGGGGAAAGTAGCTATTGTACCATGTTTCTCTCGTTATCTTAAAGATGCATGGTAGGAAGCAATGAAAAGAAGTATTTTTTGGGTCATTGCAGGTATGGAGAACAAGCAGCACAAGCGACAAATGAGGGGCTTGATGCAGCAGGACACGCTATTGGTGCCGCTTGGGCTGTGTTCAAGATAAGAAAGGCTATCAACCCCAAGAGCGTACTCAAACCCACAACTCTTGCAAAAGCTGCTGCTTCAGCGAATTCTGATGAACTGAAGGCTAAATATAAAAAGTAATGGCAGGCGTTCTACCTTCCTTTTTTCTTCTTTTTAATGAATAGCGGATACAGTTTGCTGCCTGGTAGGATGGTAAAAGTGTTTGAGAATATTTGTGAATATAATAAAAATGTAATGAAAAAGTAATAATAGAATATTGAATAGTAGTAAAAAGTAGATGAAAAGTAATGAATAGTAAAAAAAATATGTGGAAAGTAATAATAAAGTAAAGAATAGTATTGAGAGTAGTTGAGTTATTTGGGTACCCAAACAAGTTAATGTGGTTAGGCCGTATTGAGAAAAATATCAAATACTTGGTTATTAAAGATGAACATGACTTCGAAACTTCTTTATGATAAAGAAGCTAGTTTGGGTTTATTCCTTACTAGAACCCCAAAAAATAATCCGAGTAATCATGGCTCTTTCTTAATAACCAGTTTTGAATGGAAGACCGTTTTGTAGAAGTATTAGGCTTCATCACAATTATCATTCTGTGTGCTTAGGACTCTGAATTATTTAGCTTTCTGTCTATAAACTTCATATAGCAGTTAGTGGAAGGGTGTGTACGTTTCTTCGAAGAGGACCGATCAAGAACCTCCATGGGAGAGTGAATATGATCGTGTCGTGGTAGCTCTCTAGATAGTTAGTTTTAGGAGATATGCAGTTTCTCTTCACTTTTAGAAGATCAATCGTGTAATTTAAACGGAGAGCCAAATGGAGAAGTGTAACACTTGGGGCTTGTTTGAAAAAGTTTTTCATCTCAAAATTCTAATATCATCTTATTTTCTTTTCAAATATCATTCAAATACAAATACTTTTAAATTAATAATTACAATTTTTTCAAATTTTCAAACAATAAATAAAAAATAATTCAACATTTTCAAATATTCAAACAAAAATAATATTAAAAAATTATATTCTAACAATATTTTAATTTTATAATATATTTTATTTAATTTTTTATCTCTCATTTTCCAAAATTCTAAAAAAATATTACTCAAACTATTTCACTACTATTTATAAGCTATCTTATTATTATTTACAAAATTCTCAAATCCATCTCACTTTCAATCTTGTACTTGTCCTAACACACTCTTGCAAGCTCTATGGAGAGAGTGAGGTTGTTGACCTTAATTTTGGGCGTGGCCCATTCTGTGCACATCCCAAAATCATTGCCGTCAACCAAAACAAAAACTCTTTTGAGCTGTTTGATCCAAAAACATTTGTTGAACAATACAAGTCACTACACTAGAAATTAAATACATTGCACTTGTATTCAAATCCACAAACAACAGTTGTTGAACAATCCAAGCCACTGCCTGGTGCCAACACCATAATTATGTACAAACCCGATTACCACCATTGCAGGGAATCAAACCACCCGGGTTCTCCAGTCCTTGAAATACTTCTATTAGAATCAAACTCCGTTTGGATTAAGAGATCAGATGAAATGAATTGAGATAGTTTGTAAATAGTAGTAAAATTTGTGAGTTGAGATAGTTTTTAAAAATTATGTGCTTGGATTGAAGTGAGATGAGATGGTTTTAAGTTATTAGAGAGGAGATAGATATGGATCTCACAAATGATTGTATAGTATTTGTAATGATTTTGTTTTATTTATAAATATATTTATAAATAAGTAATAATATTTTTTTTTAAAAATTACATACCCAATTTTTTAATAATATAATTCATAATAATATTATAAGATGACAATATTTTTATAAAATCAAATTCTATAACAAATATCAAATAAAAATATATTTTATTTACAACATTCTTAAATAATTATGAAATATTTATAAAATTAGTTTATTTTATATTTTTATTGTTATAAAAATTACGTATCAAGCAAGAATTTATTAAAAGAAATTTGCATATAGAATTGGAAAGATAAGTAATCTATCACAACACCCATAATAAAATAAAATTTTACGCCTCATATATCACCAAAATTTGAAGAGAAATATTACATAAATTTCAATAAATCAAAATATACTTGAAAAATTTAAAAAGTTCGAATAATCAAACTACACCTTTACAATCACAATATTCATGTCATCATGAGCAATTTACCATTCACTAACCGCTCCTGGTTGCCCGCATAGAAATGACAATGTCATTCCAAATTGCAGTCATAGCTCGGGCTAATTCCAACGTCATGTCAAGATGACGTGCTAAAGCTGCGACGTCACCAACCTCACGACCATTCGGATCAAGTCGCATGCTCCTCCATTCCTTGAAGAAGAAGTCGTCTAGTGTCGTTATTCTAATAAAATTATGTAACGTACATCATGCGGTGATCAGTAACCCTTGCCTCCCAATTGAATACGCAGACACGAGTCTTAACAATCTAAATCGTGATTTCAAGACTCCAAATGTACATTCTATTATGTTACAAATGGTTGAATGATGATGATTAAAATAATCCTTATACCTCCTAAATCCTCGTTGACCCTGACGGTCACTTCTATAATATCTTTCTCTAGGATAGGGGGCATAAATCCCTTAGTACATGAAACTCCGAATCGACTATATAATAATGATTTGTTAACCTATTAACAACAAAAAAATCAATTACTTACCAACCATTCCTAAAGATATAACAAAATACATATAAAGATAAATAATTTTTTAATAAAAACAATTAATAATATTAGATGTTTACCGTCCATTGAAATTGGTTGAGGGCCTAACTCAATGCATCAATGAATATGCGTGCATCATGCGTGGTTCTCTCCCAGCTAGTGTACAAAAATGTGAACTTCATATCTAAGTTACATACACACAAGACGTTGTAGACAACTCACCCATACCGGTTGCGAGAATGCCTCATGTACCTCTTTAGGTATAATGGCGTCGATTATGGTCCCATCAATCGCACTAACGCATCCGCTGCAAACAAATAACCCATTTGATTATGCTTGTGTACGTTCAAATAAATAATTTAAGCAAAACTACTATATAATCCTTATTATAATTTATTATGTACGATAAAGTACTTACCTCAAACCAATGATAATTTCTCGGGTTGGCTGCACTCCGGATGTGTGTGTTGGGTGAATAAGATGTGTCCCAAGCCTACACACGGCCCATGTAACTTTCCTTACGTACCGGTTAATGGTTCTATTAAATGTTGAAACCGTTGAGCCACAATGCGTTATTCTTTTCCAAGCGCCATTATCAAATTGAATATGCCTATTTGTTCATAGATGGTCACCCATTTTCTAGAATCCTTAAAAAATCCATTGTTCCGTAATAAGGAGCATAATGCATGGAAGGCATCAACCTCCATTTGGAATAACTCGCGACAATTTTTCGGATTTCCATTCAAAACTTTCAGAATATATTGATGTCCTTGCAGACCGATATTATGTTGTGGCTGTCTAAGATAATTTTGTCTCTGTCGACTACCAAGATTCCCAATGAGGTCTATGATCCAACCTTATCTTCTACAAATTCATCACTACTATCAGTCGCACCCCCATCAGGAAAGATGTCGTACGTATCGAGGTTCACGTCCATCGAGGAGGTTCCCTCTGACCAATTTGCATCACCCATACTCTACCATGTTCTACTATGATGTTCGACCAAAATAGTTGGAATTAGAATTTCATATATTTAAAACATTATATTTTAATATAGAAAGCATCACTCTTTTAATTTTAAGTTTTCATCAACCATCCAACATATACTTGGTAAGAAAAAACATTAGTAATAAATATCACACTTAATACCACATCCCAACAATCACGGAAAAAGTTTAACACAACACAATTACCAATAACATAAACTCATCAAACCAATACATAATCGTCTCATGAAACAAATAAAGTAGCAGTCACGAAGATAAATTAATAAACACATAAATAAAGTAGCAGTCGCATAAATACAAGTAGCAGGAGCAGAAATAAATAGATGATAAGGCAATTATCATGCATGCTCATTAATAATTCCGGGCCTAAAACTCCCTCCTGACAGGATCTAATGACAAGAATCATTGCCGCATATCAGGATCACGTAACTCCTATACCATTATGGGCCTTCCAGTCTTGGGGAAATCTCGCTGAGCAATGTCATATAATGACTAATCGGATCATAACCTCCATTGCTGCCCTCACTAGGTCGTGATCCTTTGCTGGGCTTCTCTGAACCCATAACTTCCCCATCCTCATACTGTGCGATCTGCATGCATTTAACCTCATCCAGGCACGCAGAGATTTCTTGATCGAGCAGGCTCGTTTTCTTTTTACGCCTACGTGATGAATGTGCATCTACATCGTGTGAGTGTGACCCCATCCCCATCAAAACTTCGATGTCATCAACCTCAATGTGCGATCCCTGTCAATTGCCCAATACGGGAGCGCGTCGAGCTTGCATATCTGAATCAAGTCTTTGCTCCTCATCACTATCTGGGGGTAGTTGTGTTGAGGCGTGTTGCAAAGTCCAATATGCAACTGAAGCACCGAATATGATGCATAACTCCTTATATTTTGGTAGGCCAAATGTCTAAAATCTCCCCCATTTATTTTTGACTTAAAATTTTCATAATACACACATGTTAGTGATAAAGTTGGACATAGGAAAAATTAGATAATAAGGGCACAAGTTAATTTTTTTACCCCAATGTGATTTTCCCAAACCTCATCACTCCCCACTACTGTCTTCATGTCGGGATCTCAACCCATCCCAGTTTGGCTCATTAGATTGGTAAACAGACGTTGTTGGCTCTTCAACCTCTGGATTTTGCCCCGAATCTAGCTTACGTCAAACACCCTCACACCAACAGCAGTGAGCCGCTTAGCATAAATGATATGCTCTCTACTTGTGATCTTGCCAATCCTTAAACTACTATGAATGGCTTCTTGGTAAAGCATGTCAATGAATACCTCCTCCATGCCATCGCCCCAAATTTCACGATCACGAATCATGTTTTCTGAATCATCCATGTTTAATAGCTAAGAAATCGATAATATGTCAATACAAGTAATTGTTCGTAAAATATGTGAAATTATAACCTCATGTCAAGTAGAACAATTATTTTGGTAGGGTAGACATGAAAAACATAAATATTACTTACAACCCAGTATTATGATCTTTTATTAAACATCGTAATAAGTTGGGTGCTAAAGCAATACATTAATTACGTGCATCTTCCTTGATCAAATTAAAATAAGAAAAAAACAATATTAAGTAAATTAAACTCACAGCGACAACCAATTACATGCATCATGAAAAAAAATTATGAGTAAATACGATAAACTTGACAGGGAAGTTGACTAATTAGGACCATCATATTTTGGTGGTTTTTATGTAATGCATAAAATTCATTTTCTCAATCTAATGTATAAAATTTGACAGGGGCAAAGTTATGAACTATTCTCCAAAAAGAAAACCCTTTAACTAAAAAAAATCACCAAATACAAATCATCTTTATCAACAACAAAAAGGCACTAGCAAATGCAAAAATCAAGCTGCCAATCAATTGCCCCTCAAATTGCCAAAAATCTCACATAGATCCATCATTTTTGCAAAAGACCACAATTTCTAACTGCCTATACATTTTTTTGGTGCTAAATATGGAAAAACAACTTGAACTGTGGCTTAGTAGGCTCTTGGATTTACATTTAGCATTGGCAAATCAAATAAAACTCTCCAATTCTTCACAAAATTTTTTGACCTGGGTGCTGCACTTGGTTATAAATAGAAAGCCATTTGGTTTAAAAAATAGAGAGAGTATTCAGAAATGGTAAAATCAAGTCGACAGTAAGACATTCTAATAAAAAAAAGGGTTTTTAGGCAACATTTTCTAAGACCAGTCACATTACATCCCTTCTATTTCACTAGACATAAGTTTACTCGTGAAAGCAGCCACATTCAAGTATTTAAAAAAAAAAAAAAAGCAGCTACATTCAAGTATGCATGCCAAAAAATAAGTTCATACACGTAAAATAACATAGCAAGTAGTATCGAAATTAGAAAATTTATTATAAAGAACTAATACAAGTAATGGGTGTAGAGTGAAAATAGTTTATATATGTTGTGATGCACACAGTGATGGAGAAGAGCGTAAGTAATACCACTATTAGAACATAAAAGACCAGAGTTTATTAAGCTTAATATAAATTAATTCAAAAGTACATATAAAAATGATAAGGAATAAAAAAAGGATTCGAAGGCTACTTACTAATCAAGCACTCTATGTGAGAGGAGTTGCTGCCTACTAAACAATGACACTTTCCTTAATAATTTGAGTGGGTAAACAGTGAAGGTTTCACTGAAATCGTTTCAGGACTTAGTTAGGCATAATTTGCAATTGCCGATCTATTACTGAAGCCAGACAACACGAAAAACTAATACATGAGTCTTGACATATTTTATACTTCATATGTTATGCATAATAACCTTGTGGAAGATGATACGGTGTTATTTGATGTAGTGCATATGAAGGGAAATTAATAGTTGGAGTTTCCAAGACTCTGAGAATAATAGATTACCTAATGGTTGTTCTTGTTTAATACACTCTACGAGTGAATGGCAACTACTCTGTCTCTCTAGTTTTAATTTCTGTGATTTCTTACTCTTTCTTTCTGTCATTAGGTGTATTTGTGGGATACCCCTATTTATACTCTAATTATGCCTTTCTATAGTTTTAGGGTCTTTCTAATCAATATTATTACTTGCTTCTAGCTCATTTTCAAGACATTGTGAGCTCTTTAATTTGAGATTATGAATGTATATTTTGGAAGTAGACTCTAATAAGAGAAATGTTCTCCATCCATATTATCAAAATCTCAACAAAAACGACAAGGATATTCACATCTTTGCACTTCTCTAAAAAATACTTCTACAAATTAATTAGACAATTAAATATTTTCAACAATTTCCTTATGCAACATCAAACCATAAACATCACAGCATATCAACAATTTCATTATACAATATCAAAGCATAGACATCTAACATATTTGTGCATTGTTAACAAAAATTTTATCGAAGTTAAATTCACATACCTGGAAGGACCATGTCCTTGGAGTTGTGTTGGTGATAGAATGAGCTCGTCAGAGTTTATGGTTAGATCTCTGAATTGAGGTGCCGTGTTTGCAACGAGCTAGAATGGACCAATAGTGGGTTTCATTTATATTGGCATGTATGAATTTGTAATGAAATATGGTATATAACACTCTAATTTCTACACTGTTTTGAGATTTTNCTCTAAAAAATACTTCTACAAATTAATTAGACAATTAAATATTTTCAACAATTTCCTTATGCAACATCAAACCATAAACATCACAGCATATCAACAATTTCATTATTCAATATCAAAGCATAGACATCTAACATATTTGTGCATTGTTAACAAAAATTTTATCGAAGTTAAATTCACATACCTGGAAGGACCATGTCCTTGGAGTTGTGTTGGTGATAGAATGAGCTCGTCAGAGTTTATGGTTAGATCTCTGAATTGAGGTGCCGTGTTTGCAACGAGCTAGAATGGACCAATAGTGGGTTTCATTTATATTGGCATGTATGAATTTGTAATGAAATATGGTATATAACACTCTAATTTCTACACTGTTTTGAGATTTCGAAAATCTCAAACTCTAATGGGGCAATCTTGGAAGAGTTGGGTTGAAGCGACTTACCAAGCATGCGTGATCAGACCTGGGTTGCGGAGCTATGGGTGTCAATGCATTTGCAGGAGCCGCTACCTTCCAACCATGATGTTGAATGGTCTGTATGGCGATTGTAGGGGTTCTTTAAATGCTCCTTGTTCGGCTGCATAATCAGCATGCAACGGATTGATAGGGGCAACGACGTTGTGGATTTGGGAACGCACCCTCGCCCATGCCATTCAGTGGTTCAAAATGGCTACTGTTTGGTGCAAAAAGGAACGGGGTGGGTTTGCCCTAAAGACGAGCTTTGTGTAGATGGTGAGGGTGGGTGAAAGGCAGTGAATTGCTCATTACTCAGCCCATGAAACTTTTTGAAAAGCACTAGACTTTTGAAAAACGTTCTCAATCAAATGGTCAGTTGAGTAGCCTTTTTGTCTTATTTGAAAACACATGAAACTGTCTCAAGTCCCTCTTCAGCAAGTGTTTGGATAAGAGATGAGTTCTTCGTTCAAACAGAGTTGAGATGATCTCAACTCTGTATCCAAACCAGGGCTCAATCATTCTTATAGCTCATTGGGTTTTCTATGGAGAAGTTTTTTGCATACCCATGGGCCCGGAAAGCAACGCTGGGATTTCCTAATAATTAATGGTATTGTGTCCACGATGTTAAGTTAGACTGCTTAAAGGCCTTGAGACTGGTCACAAAGCTCATCAACAAAATCGCAGGACAAGTGCATTTTATTCAGACAAACTCATCTTCTAGCTTTTGTAAAAGAACAATCTCCATGGACCATGGTTGTCACATGGCTAGTCCCTAGCATGCCACGCTTGTTCCAACTAACACCCCCTTCCCTTTTATTAAAGTAATTGACAGAGTGCATAACAAACGTTTGACAAAATGCTTCTCAGGCTTTCCTTTCATTTCAACATTCTATGCATATTGTATTGCTCGATATTACAACTTATATACGCATAATTAAACCAACAATATCCCATACATTTCGGATCAATTGACACCTGTCATATTATAATATTTTCTTAATTCTTTTAGATTATTCTGTTATGTAACAACTTTATTGCTTGCACCTTTACTAATTTTGCTGCTACACCCTTTTGGTGAGACTTGAACATAGAAGGAGAAATCGAGAAGTGGATAGTGGCTTTTTTAAGATGTCGGCTATGTGATCTTTGCTGGAAATAAATGAGACTTGTAATGTTTTTGCTGCTACTCAATTTCTCACAAAGTGGTAGTCCAATTCTACATGTTTAGTGCGAGCATGTAGTACTGGATTGACTGAGAGATGGGTCGCCCCCAAGTTGTCACACCATAAGATTGGTGTTTTGGGTAAGAAAATTTCAAGCTATTTTAAAAGAGATTGGATACATAGCAGCTCACAATTGTGTTTGCAACAACTTTATACTCTGCCTATGTGGATGATCTAGCAATTATGGGTTGCTTTTTGAAACCCCATGACACAAGGTGTGATCCAAAGTAGACACAAAACCATTCAATGGACTTTTTATTATTAGGACATCCAGCCATAGTCAGCATCAGAATAAGCTGAAAGAGTGCATGAAGATGACGTAGAGAAATGAAGACAGAAATTGTGAATGAGTTTGAGGTAACGAAGTATTCGTTTGACTACCTACCAGTGAAATAACTGAGGGCAATGCATGTATTGATAGATTTTGTTGACATTGAAAGAAATATTTGGCCGAGTGAATGCTAGGTATTGAAAGCTACCTACGACACTACGAGAAAGATGAGGATCCTCAAATGTGGATCCATCAAGAGCTGACAACTTAATAGAGGTAGACATTGATGTTGACACTAATTTGTCTTTAGACATGTTTGTTCTATGAAGTAAATCATTTATGTACTTAGATTGACATAGAAACAAACTATGGGTATTACGAGTAACCTCAATACCTATAAAATAATGAAGCTAACCTAGATTTTTGACAGGAAATGATGCCCCAAGAGCAAGAATAAAATAAAAAATTAGTGAAGAACTAGAACATGTAAGTAAAATATCATCAACATATATTAACACAAAGACCACATGTGATGAATTTCAAAATATAAACAATGAGGAATCTGATCTTGACTCAGTGAAACCAAGAGAAAATAATTTGGTGCTTAACTTGAAAAACTAGGCACGCGGGGCCTGTTTAAGGCCATAAATGGTCTTCTTTAGTTTGGATACATGAGTGGGGAAGTCAGGATGAACAAACCCTTGTGGTTGGCGCACGTACTCAGCTTCCTCCAGATCACCATGCAAAAATGCGTTTTGTATGTCCAGCTATGAATCATCCAGTTTGAAGAAATGGCCAGTGACAGTAAAATGTGAATGGTAACCGGTTTAATAATAGGGAAAAATATTTCATTGTAGTCTAGGCCTTCTTGCTGATGGAATCCTTTGGCAACAAGGTAAGCCTTGCACCTTTCCAAGAATCCATCAGCCTTTCTCTTGGTTTTGAGGATCCACTTGGGTCCCAAAACATTGAAGGAAGATGAGTTGGGGACAAGGTCCCATATATGATTTTGTAACAATGCTTGAAATTCAAGTTTCATGGCTTCACGCCATTGATGAAACTTTGAGGCTCAGTATATGACTGTGGCTCTTCTAGAATAATTGAAGTGATCAGTGAAGCAATGGGTTTGTGAGTGGGCTAAGAAATTGTGTCATCTGTGTGAGTGAGAGGATAGTGAACATTTACCTTAGATTGAGTGACCATAGGATGATGATTGTGAGTGGAGCCAGCGGAAGGAGATGACTCGGGTGGAGATGGTGAAGACCCAAATGAGGTGGTCGAAGACTCTGTATGTGAGATGGGTGAATGGGTCGAGGTGGACTTGGAGATAAGGGAGAGGAGACAAGTGTCAGTGTACGAGGTGCTTGAGTGAAGGGAGTAGGTGAGGGATGGGGCGTGAGTTTTGCACGTGATGGGTTTAATTGAGATGAGATGAGCCAAGTGACATTGGGCTGAGAGAAGTGAGTAAGTTTAAAAGAGGATGTGGGTAGCGAGTTAGTGGATTGGGTCGACACAAAAGGAAAATGAGTTTCGTCAAATTGTACATCTCTAGAAACATACACACGGCTTGATGGAAGATGGTGGCAATGGTAGCCCTTATGGTCGGGTTGTAGCCCATGAACACAAAGTTTGGATCACAGATCTATTTTATGTAGGTTAAAGGGCCTTAAGTTGGGCCAACACACTGAGCCAAAAGTGCGAAGGAATTTTTAATCAGGTGTTTGAGAGAAGAGTTTTTGAAAAGGTGAGAAATGATTGGGGATTGGAGTTGGCATTCGATTAATAAAAAACACAACAGTTTGAAATGCCTTAGACCAATATTTGGATGGCATTGAGGCCTAAGTTAAGAGTCAAAGGCCGATCTCGACAATATGACGATGATGGCGCTTTACACTCCTGTTTTAGGCATGAGAATATGGGCATGTAATTCGATGAAATATGCCACATGATTGGAGTAATTTTTTAAAAGGGCGAAATTCCATTCCCCAATTAGATTGCACAACCAAGACATTTGTTGAAAAGTAATTGTTAACATAATGTAAAAATGCTAAAAACAAATGAGATACATCGAATTTTGATTGTAATGGAAATAAACATATGTATTTGGTAAAATAATCTATAATGGATAAGATCAGCTGTGGATAAAATAGGGGCAAGGCCCTAAAGATGCTAAAGGTTTCTTAGACCTAGATGGTGAGAGAGGGTGAGGTAATGCATGAGTTTTGGATTGTAAACATGAGGCATATGAGTGAGCAATGGTGGAAGAGGTCACAGGTAGGTGGGATCGATTGATGGTGGGGGAGGTGATCTTATTTGCTGGGTGATCGAGTCTCATATTTCATGTTTGAGGGGTTGTTCTTTCACCTATGAGAGCTTGAGAGGAAGCTATGGATGAGGTTGAAATATCAGGAGGCAGGACATACAACCTATTTTCAACGATGCCCTGGAGCAGTACCTTCTTGTGGTATAAATCCTTCACAAAAAAAGAATTCGAGTGAAATTCAAAATAGATTGAATTATCAAAGTAGAATTAACGTACTGAAAGAAATTTTTTAGCAATTGAAGGGACATGAAGAATATGAGAAAGAAGGAAATTGCCATTTGCAGAACAAAGATGAGTTGCACCCATATGTTGAATAGGCAGTGATGATCCATCTCCAATACTGACTTGGTCAAATCCTTAATAGGATATAGAGTCCAGATTCAGGTTATTAATGTCTGCAGTGAAGTGATTAGTAGCACCTGTGTTTTGGAACCAAGGATGATACTGGGTAGTGTTGAGGGCACGGTTGTGAGATTGGCTGACAAAGAAGAAAGGGCACGTGCTTGGAAACTTTGGTTAAATCTGCGATAGCAAAAGAGGGCAGTGTGCCCTGACTTATGGCAAACTTGGCACAATGGCCTATTATCGGGTCTGTTGGAGAAGTAATTAGAGGGTCCTCTTCAAAAAGCACAACCCCCTCTGCCCTTGGGTGATGCCTGAAAGGATGAAGGAGATTTTGAAGTGGTGAGGTTGGTCTAAAGTGGATTACCCATGAGATTTGTGAACTTGATGATTTAGTTAGGACTCATGGTTTAGCAGATAGCTATAGATTTGGTGTGGGCATAAGGGGTCAGGTCTGGTTGTGAGAGAGGTAACAAGAGAGTTGTAGTCAGTGCCAAGTATAGCTAGTTGGTACCCAGAGAATTCATAAGGGGATAAAGTTTTACCAACAGCACCAAGCGAGGCAGCAAGTGTCTTAGCCTTGTGAAAATACTTAGTAACCAATTCAACCCCTTTCTTGAGTGTAGCCAGTTGATACTGCGTTTGAATTACATGAGCTCAGGATTGAGCGGCGAATAGATTATGCAAGGTATTCCAAACATCATATGAGGTAGCGTAGATTATGCAAAGTATTCCAAACATCATATGAGGTAGCGCATTCCAGAACCTGCGCAAGAACATGGTCAGATAAAGAGGAGTTAATGGCCGAAATTATCAGTTGGTTAAGTAACAGCCATCAGGTGTGCTCTGGGTTGGGTTGATTATCAATTGTTGGTGGAGGGACAATAGACGTGCCATCAACATGGCTGTAGAGTTGGTTGCCTTTGAGGAATGGCACCATTTGGACTTTCCAAAGTAAGTAATTCTCAATATTGAGTTTGATTGTGATGAAATGGCTAGCAAAGTTGAGGATGGTGACGGTGATGTGAGAAGGTGTTTGAGACTTTTTTGAGAAGTTTGGGGAGTTCATGGTGACGAAGAATAGGGTAGAAAATTGTAAAGAATAGACGTGAGTCCTTTAGTTGGCTCTGGATACCACATTAAAGTAATTGACAAAGTGCATAACAGACGTTTGACAAAATGCCTCTGAGTCTTTTCTTTCATTTCAACATGGACAATGCTAGGGATCTTGTTGGGGGATCCTGTTAGAGCTTCCACTCCAAATTTTTTCTTTTTCTTTTTAGTTTTTTTTTTTTTTTACTTAGTGATTAAGAATGTGTTATTCAATAATATTGTGAATTTTTTCTTTTTTTAAAAATATTTAAAAGTGTTAAAAAATGATGTGAAAAAAACTTTTATTTTTTTCTTTCACATCATTTTTTTAACACTTTTAAATTTTTTTTAAAAAATAGAAAATTTACGATATTATTAAACACAATATTTTCTTAATCACTAAAAAAAAAACTGAAAAGAAAAAAGTGGAGTGGAAAGCTCCAACAGAAACCCCCAGCGAGATTCTAAGCATTTTCCTCTGAACATTTCATGCATACTGTATTGCTCGATATTACAGCTTATATACACATAATTAAAGCAACAATATCCCATACATTTCGAATCAAGTGACACCTGTCATCTTAAAATATTCTCTTGATTCTTCTAACTATTTTGTTGCGTAACAGATTTGTTGCTTCCACCTTCACTAATTTCGCTGCTACAACCTTCTGCTATGCTTGAGCAGATTCTCTCCTTAACACATTTCCTTCGTTACCACGATTCCTCCAACCTAAATACCCCTTCGATCTCCTCTTAGCTTCTCCCTCAATCGAATAGTCACAAACTCAATCATATATGCCAGCTTCGAAGCCCTCTCAGAACACAAGCTAGGAAGTCATTTTCTCTTACCTAGAAGCCACTTCCTGTTCGTCCCTATACCAAGGGGAGAAATTAGAATTTGGCGATTATCAAAGTGTGTCGTATGTATGGATGAACTGTAACCGACATTTAAGATAGGAAAGTGTGTCATCGATATTTAACATTAACCATATAAAGTTATTATCTAGGAACAAATTAAATTATTAAAGTCACCCATTTAAACCTCTCACTTGAGCTCCATCGGATTCAAGTGAAAGATAAAAATTAAGATATAAATAGTCATGTAAGATTTTTTAAAACAAATGATAAAAATTAAGTAAATTAGATAAATTTTTTTGTTGAATCTAAGATTAAATATTGTAAAGTCTCTATATTATAGATAGAAATAGCTATGCGAGATTTGTTGCATTTTCTCCTAATTGTTAACTCGATGGTAGTATATATATACTTATCAATAAAACTAATCCAAACAAACTAGCTAGTTGAAGACTTAAAAGAAAAAGTGTAAATAAATAGAAAAAAATGAGATTATAAATTTACCAAATAGTTTATAAAAAAAGATCAGGATATTTTATTACCTCTTGTGAAATGTGTAAAAAAAAAAAAAAAAAGAATGTAAGATTTTATTAATGACAAAAAAATAAATGTAATTATAAAAAAATTATTAAAAAATTAAAAGAAATCTAGATAATTAAATACTAAATGAGATTTTTTTAAATGTTTGAAGGGTAAATTATCTTTATATTAAGAAATCTGTAAAAAAACCATATCCGGGTTATGTTTGGGGGGAGAGATGAGATTTCTCATTTCTATCTCATCTCATCTGATCATTACATATTTTTCAAATTCTCATATAAAATATAATAAATAATTTAACTTTTTCAAATTTTAATTTAACTTTTTCAAATCCCAAAACAATCATAATATTAAAAAAATAATATTTTAGATTATGTTTGGAAAATATATTTCACCCAAAATTTTTATTTTCATCTCATCTCATCTTTACACTTTTTCAAATCCCCATACAAAATATAATAAATAATTCAATTTTTTCAAATTTCAATATAACTTTTTCAAATTCTAATTCAATTTTTTCAAATCTCAAAACTAAAAAAATAATATTTTAAACTTAAAAAAAAAACATAAAATTCTCATCTCATCCTCCAAACATAATCTTAAACTTTCATCTTAATATTATTTATAAAATTTTTAAAAATTCTCATCTTATCTCAACGTCCAAACATAATGTTATCCCTTCCATCAACGTGAAAGAACTCGCAGAGAACCTCTTCCCGGCTGTAGAAGATGACGTTTCACAAGCCTCTTCACACTTCCTACAACCCTCGGAAGATGTTCTGGTCAAGGTCCCAGGCGCACTAGTGCACCTCATCGAGAAAGACCATAGCGTCGAGCTCGCTTGCGGTGAGCTCGAGATAGTTAGTCTTAGGCAAGGCGATAATGTCGTCGCCGTTCTTGCGCGTGTCGGAGAGGCCGTTGGCGAAGGACGAGGCGGCCGTCAAGCTGGATGAAGCCCATTACTTCTTTACCCTTCGGGTTCCACCAGATGGGTCGGTGGGAAGTGATGGGGACGATGAAGATTTTGCTTGTAAAGAGTGTGAGATGTTGAATTATGGGTTAACGATTGCGTCGAAGGGACAAGAGGCTTTGTTGAAGGAGCTGGATCGGGTTTTGGAGATGTATAGCTGTTTTTCGGTACAGAAGATGGGAGAAATCGAGAGCTGGGAGGTATTGGATGGCTCGGTGGCGAGGGAGATGTCTCCTGGGGAGTTGGAGTCGAAGGAGAATAAGAAATTGATGGGGGACAGCTCGGCCGCGTACTGGACAACATTGGCACCGAATGTCGAGGACTATAGTTGGCACGTGGCGAGGCTGATTGCCGCTGGGTCGGGGCAGCTGATCAGAGGGATCTTGTGGTGCGGTGATGTGACGGTGGACAGGCTGAAATGGGGAAACGAGTTCTTGATGAAGAGGTTGAGACAGTTATCCAATTCGGAGATTAGTCCATCAGTAATGAAGAGGACAAAAAGGTTTGAAATCTCTAATAAGCTATGCGTTAATGTCTTTACTTGAGTTGGTTAGCTTGGGTGACTGTCTTTTGCATATTCAGTTAGTCATATTTATCAATCTTCAACCTCCAATAGAAAGTTTGCTTATTTGTAATTTTTTTATTGGGATCAAAGAGTTTTCAAAATAAGTTTTCTTAAAAAACAAAAAAAGAAGAGGCTAGTATCACATTATAGTGGACACTTTTCCAATAGGGGATTTATTGTGATTGGGAATGCCGGGGAGATGATCCTGTGAATATACGTTTTTCTGACATTAGTGGTTAGATAGCCAATTGATTTTGTTTAGTGATGTTCCAACGCAGAGTGGAGAGCCTGGAAGTCCGGTTGCATTATTTGTTCAATGCATATATGATCTACTTTTTCAATTGTTTGACCTCTGATGAATGATTTACAACTTCCTTTCTATTTTGTAGTTTAGGCCGTTGTTTCCTCTGAAGAAATTTATGGCCTAACTCATCTCATAAAATTGATTCTATAATAAAAGATTGTTTATTCTTTATAAACATGTCCAAGACCATATCCATAGTCAATGTGAGATTATTTTTCAATACCCTCCCTCACATGCAGGTCAGTATTTTTCCTGATTTTTGTCACGGGATAAGTAGTGTGGACTTTCATTCGTCCTATAGCGGACTCTAATATTATAAAGAAACTCATGGACCTAACTCATCTCATAAAATCAGTTCTACAAGAAAGGATTGTCTATTCCTTATAAGCATGTCCAAGACCTTGTCTATAAGTAATATGAGATTATTACTCAACATCCTCTTCAATATTCTATACTATAATTTCTGCCCCTATTTTTGTTCTTGATTTTTTTTCACTTTATATGGAAGTATCTTGTTGTTGATATTTTAGGGTAAAAAAGTTGACAAAGATGGCAGAGAAGATGGCTTCTGGATAGGGGTGGCAATATGTGATATGACCCTTTAACCCAACACGAACACAACACGATAAAAGCGGGTTAGGGTTTAGCCTTAACGGGTTCGGGTCAAAATGGGTTGACCCGTTAAGACATGATTGCTTAACGGGTTGATAACGGGTCAACCCGCTTTGACCCGTTATAACACGTTATGACCCGTTAAGAAAGTTAAAGTTACAATTATACCCTTATACTTAAAAATAAAATTGTTGGGATTTTAATTTCTATATTTTTATTGTTTGGATTATAATTTTGGACTCGTAGTTAGTTTTATATTTTTTTTTTCTAGATATTGTGATTTTAACATTTATATAAAATTATGCTAAACTTAACTAGGTCAAATGAGTTAATTTCGAGTCTGTTCAATCGATTTATATAAACGGGTCATAACGGGTTGACACGACACGATCTNAATTATACCCTTATACTTAAAAATAAAATTGTTGGGATTTTAATTTCTATATTTTTATTGTTTGGATTATAATTTTGGACTCGTAGTTAGTTTTATATTTTTTTTTCTAGATATTGTGATTTTAACATTTATATAAAATTATGCTAAACTTAACTAGGTCAAATGAGTTAATTTCGAGTCTGTTCAATCGATTTATATAAACGGGTCATAACGGGTTGACACGACACGATCCGTTAATATAACGGGTCGTGTCAGAGTTTGAGATTTTGACACAATAAGCTTAACGGGTCGGGTTAGGGTTGACCTATATGGTATAATATACATGTCTTGACACGACACGAACACGAACACGAACACGACCTGTTAACACGATTTGATACTCCTACTTCTGGAGTCCTTTCTGGGGTTGATAAAGTGTCCGGATTCTTTACAAGCTCGATTGTGACCTCTAAAGTGGGCAAGAAATTTTCAGCCTCCTCCCTGGAGAGATTGTCCTTGCTTCTTTGGATGGATCTAGTAAGTTCACATTACTTCATTTGTTTTTTCAATATGTGACTTTGATTGTTTGTGTCTACAGTTGTTTGTTTTTGCATTTTTCTTCTTAAAAGTTAAAAAAGAAGTCCCCCAGGGCGCGGGGGAGGGGGTGTCGTCCCCTGTTTGTTTTACTAAATATGGGTAAATTTATTACACACTGAGCGTGCACAAGCTACAAGTCGTCTCCCACCTACAGCAGCTACAAGTCGTTCTGGAAAAGGATAATAATTTGTCTATTCTGTTTTCCTTGTATTTTATTTTATTTCTTTCTTTATTCACAGCACATATTACTTTAATTAGCTGGCTTCTATATTTGGTATAGGATTATGTTAGTTTGTTAGAGCAGAGTGTGTATATGAGGACCTGCTTGCGTCGTGCATTTCATTCAAGTAAATACAGTCCAAAGCTTTTCAGCCCTTCATGCATTATGCTCTCTGCAACTTAACCTTCTCCATCTCTTCCGTGCTTTGTTACAAAATTACCATAGAGCAAATTGGAGCTACCACTAGGTTGCATCGACAACATATATAGTGAATTTGCACAAAGCTACAACTGTACATATTGGTAAGCACGGAATGCCCTTTTGTGTCTGACAGCAAGATATTTTGAAGTCTTACAAGTTACAACTAGTGGAAAACTCTGTATGTTGCCTCATCTATATACGCCTGACTTGTCCTCAAACGCCAAAGCAGGCTGACAAATTGAAGTTGCTAGTTTGGAACTGTAATTTTTTTATTCATTGGCTACTTCTAAGCTTTGTTTTCAGACCTCTTAAGGAAAAGGAACTTATTCATAACTACTTGTTTGGAAAGTCAAGTAATTGCAACAACAGCCATATTCCGATGGCAATCTGTTGTAGTTGGAACTTGCTGTAGGCATCGTTTACCTCGTGGATGGTGAAATGGAAACTCAACTTTCGTCTAGATGTTATATTTTATTATTCATACATACGCAAGCTTAAATATAAAGACAGATCTCTAGGGCTTAATTTGGGATTGGAGGTTTCATAAGACAAAAGGAGGCTCTTGGAAGACGGAAAGATAGAAGAAGAACTATTTGAGTTGACCAAAGATTTGGGAAATAAATATTTTCCTTTAATATACTTTCTTTTTTTCTCTGGTTCCAGAAAATATGGCATGAGCCATGCTTCTGCCACTAAAATGTGTGTTCTGTGTGTGTTTGTGTAGGCAAGGTCGGTGATGCTGTTGAACTTGCTGGAAGGAAAATGTCATGTCAACTACTTCAGTGGTGACTACTGGGCTTGTTTCACAGAGGTAATTCCTAATGTGACTGTAGAATTGATGCGGTAATTGCATCAGCATTGGTGTCATGAATATAATCACCATGATTCCTATCTTCTTTCTTACAATTTTTTGGCAAGGTCTTGCCCCACTAATGTTCATTAGCCTATGTGGTTATCGTCAGTCATATGCCATTGATGAAATTCAAATTTCTGTAGCTTGGTTTGGACGTTTTTACTTTTAACTTACAAAACTTCTCCAAGTTTGGGAAAGCAGCTGTTGTACCTTTCTCCATGTCTGGACCTGGCTAACATTTAATATTTGTACCCTGTTTCGCTCGTTATCTTAAAGATGCATGGTAGGAAGCAATGAAAGAAGTATTTTTTGGGTCATTGCAGGTATGGAGAAGAAGCAGCACAACCGACAAATGAGGGGCTTGATGCAGCAGGACATGCTATTGGTGCTGCTTTGGCTGTGTTCAAGATATAAGAAAGGCTATCAACCCCATGAGGGTACTCAAACCCACAACTCTTGCAAAAGCTGCTGCTGCAGCAAATTCTGCTGAACTAAAAAGTAATGGCAGGCGTTCTACCTTCCTTTTTTCTTCTTTTTAATGAATAGCAGATACAGTTAGTTACACTAAAGGCACTCCATCTTAGCTTCTTACGTTTAGTAGAGGCCAAGCTCCTTGGTAGCTGTTAGCCATTATATTGTTCTGTTATTTTTCTATACTCACTACAAGAAATCAGGTTATTCTCAGCGCGCAAAATCATCGAAAATACCCACCAAAATCGCTAGTTTTCCTCTTTCTCGGCGATTTTAAAATCGCCGACTAGTCGCCGATTTTAAAGTGGCGATTTTGATAATTTTCAGCGATAACAAAAAATCGTTGGGAAAAGTCTTATTTTCGACAATTATTAATCGCCGCAAATGTCCAAAAAATGGACAGAAATGCCATTTTTGTTTACCCCTAAATCGTTGATAAAAATCAATTGCGGCGACATTAATTGTCACAAAAGACTGGAAAAACGCTGCAAATAACTTAATATTTTTCCGGCTGATCTTAAGTTATCGTCGCAACTACATATTTGCAGCAGGCATTATCGCCACAAATAAATATTTGCGGCGGAAATTTATCGCCACAAATAATCAAAATTGGCAAAAAAATAATTGCGGCGAATTTTACTCGCCGCAAAATAGTTTTCAAGAAAAAAAAAAAAAAGAAGGCACAAAAACAGAGATGAAGTATACCCAAGCTATACTTTATACTAGAGACCTTTATATATAATATATGTATATATAACTGTAAGATATAATTAAGCCACAAATAGAAAAACTATATCCAAGCATGCATGAGAAGAGATTATTAACACTAGCCCTTTTGTGTGTACCTGAGAGCACGATCATAGGAATTGAGAAACCTTTTAAAAAACCTTTAGTTTTTTTTCTTCCCATTTTCGTTTCTTTCTGTAACGTACCAACAATATATATATATATGAACATTGACCAATTCATACAAATATGACAAGAAATTAATGCAGTGAACGAGTGGGAGAGCACCTGGGAACCGGTGGTGTGGACAGCAAAGCCATTAACGATGTGTTTGAAGCTACAGAGCCTTTTGTAACTTCCAGTCTCTAAAGTGCTTAGCAAAAGTTGGTCATGAGATCCACCAAGTGTTTTTCATGAGTCTTGAAAACTTCTCTATCCATCCATGCAAATTAAGAACTATAATGGTTCAGCTATTAATGAGCTAGCTAACATCACCACAAAACAAGGTAAGGATTATCATTTAAAAAAGAAGAAGAAGCAGCAGAAGATTGTTCTGTTTAAATGCATGAGTTCCATAACTCAATACAAAAAGGTCAATCTTGAATGAAGCTCCAATAGAATATTTTGGATGCTATCAAATTTATGTCGAATATCTAAAGCAAATACCTAAGCAAATTCCTCAAATCCGGAGTAGTTTTTGTTGAAGAAGATGAGGGTAGGGCACTCAGGCTTCACACAACTCACTCCTTTCAAAGAAAAAAAAAATTCTGCTACAAGAGGGTAGCAAATATAACATGATAATCAAGTTAGTAAGCTGTTTTATTTTAATGGCGTGGAACCTCACCAAGGCAGGGCCCTGTGGACCCACCCTTGGGCAATAAAACCCTGTATACACGACCCCACCCACTAGAAGAATGTCATAATCCAAGGAAACTCCTAGTGCAAAATTGAGAGATCTATCATAGTTATGAAAAGTTGAAATAAGACATGGACAGTAACCACACCAGAGCATGAAGACATAACTACAAATGTCTCATCTAGTTTCTTGGGAGACCGTTATGATGCAAAAGGGCGAAAGTACAAATGCAAATAAAGTATATGCTTTACAAGTAGCATACATGTAATAGGCATGCATATAGTTTAGCTTAAGTGCATGAAGTGAGAGATATAGAGAGAGGGAAGAAGATTGGAAGTAATATAATTCCTGGCAGTCCAATGTACTGGTAAGGTATCAAACCAATTTGGTTTTTCATTTTTTCTAAAGTGTACATATATAGCCGTTATTATTGTTAAAGGAGATATTTATATACACACACATTTGGACATATTTCTCAAGCAAAAAATATTATGCAAGATATATAATTGATCAAGGTTTATTTAAGTTGATCTCCCTTTTCAATCAATGGCATAAAACCTTTAGTTTGTCCGAGGATGATTAACTTTTTTCCATCTTCACTATATGAGCTTTAATTTCCTATAAATACATATATATAATAATTACCCTGGTAAATCAATAAATATATATCGTTTTTGTTGGGAACATTTTGAAATTAATTAAACAAGAAAATAATTACAGAGTTTTCAGGAACTTTAACGCTGTATATATAAACTGAATGAAGAAGGATTGCTCCTTCTTGAGAATGCATCATATTTAATTCAAAACTGTTGGAAGCCGCGGCCTGCCCATGCATTGAACTATATATATATATATATAATTCGTATGCCCAGATATTGTTAGCTCTATGAGATATCTTTGCAGCCTTCCATTCTAGATTTCTCACCTTCTGGTGGCCGATGTCTTCAATGATGGTAGCTATATATATATATATGCGCCAGTATTACTGCTGCTCCTGCATGATCTGATTTTGCTTCGTTTAATTGGCTGTGTGCATGCTCTTACTATTGCTTTCGCTGCATTTCTGCATATGGCCAAAATATATAGCTCTAATTACTTTCTCTCTTTTTTAACCTTGGCAGACAATATATATTGGGTGTTTTGAAGCTAGCTACAGACTACATTATTCATGTTCACGACTTTTCCTTTCACATCCAAGGGTTCTCTGAGGAGAATATTGTGTCTTTATGCCCGGATAGTGACATAGGAATTGGGCCCGGATAGTGTTGTATGGCTCACTTTATGCATATATCTCTTTCTCACTTGAGACTCAAGAACTTGGGGATGATCTTTTTCCCGTGATGTTTGTGATATTTGTGGTTATGAGTTAATACATATTGGCTGTGAATTACATATTAATGCTCAAAATTGCAGAAACACTTAAAGCAACCTTTTTCTCTTTTGTTAGGGGCTTGACTATTCATCCAGAGTGTGGCAATTCGAAGGCTATGGCTTTGTACCAAATGGAACATCTGGTGCTACAATTGCACAGATCCGTGGGGCTGCTCATGGTGCCACCACTTTGATACTAAGAATCTATGATGGAGAAATGAGGTATTATAGCAAAGATCTGGTTGCTACTGATCTATATGATAAGTGGTTCAGACTTAATATTATTCATGATTTGGATAAAGGGATGGTGACTGTTTTCATTGATGGAGTTCAAAAATTTGAGGTGAAGGATAAAGGGCCTGGGGACTTCTACTTCAAATGTGGAGTTTATGCTGCCCCGGCTAATATAAGCTACTACATGGAATCAAGGTGGAGAGACATTAAGATATTTAAAAAGTGTTAAATTAATTTAAGATGAGAGTGATCTAATTCTTTTTGTCCTGAAATCAGTTTACATATGCAGCCAGCAACAACCAATGTGTTTGTATGTTATCAAAGCTACTTTAGGCATTTATATTTTGAGATTAGATGTGTGATGTTTCTAATGTATTCTCTGCAGCATGAAAGCTGCATATAGAATTCTGTGTACGCATTTAAAGAATTATTATACATTGATAATGTAACTTTAATTTGCAAAGCTTTCCTATGGAGGTTTAGAGAAAATGCAGGACATAATGCTAGAAAAACTTTTACTTGCAAGCACAAACACTACAAGAAATTTGGCTTTACCTAAGCTTTATAAGCAACTCATAAGTCCTAATTTCTTTGCATTTCCTAAACTTTATAAGCAACTCATAAGCCCTAATTTCTTTGCATTTCCTAAGCTTCTCAGCGACAAAACACAGAAGAAACCCTCAATCATTAGACTAGTAATTATTTAATACCAAAAAAACTGTTCAATTAAAAAAAACACCTTATCAACGTCAGCCCACCATCTTTGAACTCGGCCTCCATCTTCTTACGAAGCACATCACACAAAAGGGTCGGATAAAACAGGATTCATGCCCCAGCTCCAACCAGCGCTGCCTTCGGTGGAGGGTCTGGGCACCGTTGGGGGGTACCTACGCCAGTATCTGGAGGTGGTGCGTCGGCTGTGGAGACGGCGACATTGGGAATCAGAGGGAGAAAGGAATTCGAGGGAGAAAATAGGGGTAGATTTGTGAGAGAGAGAGAGAAGCAGCGAGGGAAGGGCTAGGCTGGGCTGGGTTGGCCGGCGACGGTGCAGGTGGAGGTGACGGTGGGTCGACGATGGTGTGCAGTGGCTACTGCGTGGAGGCATGAAGAGCTCGCTAGATCGGGGGAGCAGAGAGATTGGGGAGAGACGGGAGGGGGGTNGGGAATCAGAGGGAGAAAGGAATTCGAGGGAGAAAATAGGGGTAGATTTGTGAGAGAGAGAGAGAAGCAGCGAGGGAAGGGCTAGGCTGGGCTGGGTTGGCCGGCGGCGGTGCAGGTGGAGGTGACGGTGGGTCGACGATGGTGTGCAGTGGCTACTGCGTGGAGGCATGAAGAGCTCGCTAGATCGGGGGAGCAGAGAGATTGGGGAGAGACGGGAGGGGGGGGGGGAGGAGCACAGGAGGGAATTAAAGAAATGAGGGAAAACGAGCGTTTTAAAATTTCAAGTGCTTTTCCGGTGCATACAGATTCGCCGCTAATAATAATTAATGCCCGATATGACTCTTGCAGCGACAATACTCGCTGCAAAAGAACCTTTACGCGGCGATTTTTAGAAAACGACGGAAATATAGCTGTAAACTCTTTTTCGACGATGAAAATTGCTGCAATATGCATTAAATTCGCCGCAAAATATAAACAGTAAAGTGTCATTCAGTATTTTTCCATTTTGGACGTATAATTCAGCGGTGATTTTAAATTGCCGCAAATACTTACCTTTTGCAGCGATTTTTTTTGTGACGATTTTAAAATAGCTAAAAAAAGCCTGATTTCTTGTAGTGACTTCAATGGATGAGATGATTTCTGTAATTTGGTTAGTGCCATCAAATTAAACGTACAGTCCATTTGCATTTTTGTTGATCCAGACACCAAGTTATTTAATAAGCCACATCATGGTCGGTATCATCCGGCTCCGATCCATGAACCAAGTTTATACATTATCACAAAGACAAAAACACGTCATTAGTCTTTCATGTCTGCTTGGATGTGTATGTGGTCAGGCCATATTGAGGAAAATATCAAATACTTGGTTATTAAAGATGAACATGACTTCGAAACTTCTTTCTGATAAAGAAGCTAGTTGGGGTTTATTCCTTACTAGAACCCCAAAAATAATCCGAGTAATCATGGCTCTTTCTTAATAACTAGTTTTGAATGGCTTGTAAGTCTTGAGATCCAGAACAACTCCAGCAAAGGAGCCGACTGCAGCGGCTATAGAAATGCAGAGGCATGTCATACTTATCATCTGAAGCCCTATCCACCTGCTTGTCCAACGTGCAATCTTCTTTTGAGAAATGTACATCTCAATGGGAAAGAAAACTGTCAATGGCCAGAATCCAAAGGCCCCAAGTATCCCAACAACATCGTTGAAGAAAGGCATGAGCATGGAGATGAGGGTTGTCAAAATAACAAAGATTGTCCTCCATATTAGACGGAAGAAGTTAAGCTGATAAATACCAAAGAAGGGGATAGGGATGTCATATTCGGCTGTTACAAAACTGCTCTTGGCCCACTTCCGCGCACTCCATTTTTCTATGAATGCAAACAAGGGCTGGCAAAAGACCTGCAGTTGACACGTGATTACTTTGAGATTTAAAGAATAAAAACCTCGTAAGCTTACCCAAGCCAAGAGGTGCACAGAAATTGGGTTTCTATTGCTGCTACAGCTATACCTGATATGCACCAACGAGGTGGACAACAATGGCTACATTTGCAATATCTAGTAGCCAGTAGGGGTTGTAGAATCCAAATCCAGTTAAAAGATTTCCGGGAGCTTCATTACCAAAGGCTGCATATCCCATGGCTCCACACAGCATATAGAACACTGTCGTTACAGCGATGCTGAACAAAGTAGCCTTCTTCATGGTCTTGTGTTCTGCAGGAGGAGATCTTATTGTGTCCTGCTCAGGCAAGCAATTTGCACAGATTATTCCATATGTTGGATTAAATTGTACTTTGTCCAGTGACCAATGTCATCGTTGTTGTGGACTTAATCACGATCGAGATATCTAATCTAATGATCTGTGGGCAGAAGATAAGTCAGATATCTAATTGAAGTACCTGGATTTCAATGAGGATGATGGAAAAAGAATATGCGAAGGCAATAGCTCCAAGAGCTTGCAAACTCCTCCACATCTTCTGTGTAGCAGTGACTGTTCCGGCATGTGTTACTGTCCCTATACTAATACCCAGTAGGCTTCCTTTGAAACTCCCATTTTCTGCCATTTAAAAAGTAGCGGTGTTTCATATATATGTTGGTTGTTCTTTTGATGCTATATAAGTACCGGTTTAATTTGAGTAACGATTATTCATATGTTTATACCTGCTACTTTGCCTATGCCAAGACCAAGACCAACACTGGAGTATGTGAATGACATAATTGCTGCGACTATAGAGAGCCACCACACTTGATCAAAGTCCGGAATCTGAGAGAATATCACCTCTATGATTCCAAATGTTATCATGTACCCGTTGCTGGACATGTGACACGGATCTTTCCCACCACTTTTATGGAAACAGTTTGATCTCTTTATTGCCCTAAATTGAGCTCAACACGAATATAAGAGTGAATATACTTTCAAACTTACATGCAAACTTTTTATTACAAACTACAAAAATTATAATATAGAATGCAAAATTCATTTGTGAATTATATGCTTGGGAAACTCACATCATGCTGACTGATGCTGCAATTGTGTACCCTATCGCAATGCCAAATAGATTTATATACTGAATCAACCCGCATAACATGACCTTTTTTCCCCCTGCAATCTCACATGGACATGACTTTTAGAATCATGGCAAAATAGAATCCCCTATCTTAAATCGACAGAAACTACTATCCCTCACCCAAGTTAGCCTTGACAGCATCCATATAGGTGTAATTTCTCTGTCCGGTAACTTGGTCACCGGACCTATAGCACTGTGCTAGAAGGCCCGAGGTATAGACATTAACAAGGGCAAAGAGGATCATGACGACAGGTCCTGCAACCCAACCAAGCTGCCCTATGGCCCATGCCAATGACAGCACTCCAGAACCAATGACCGCAGTAATAATATGTGCAGTTGCAGTCCAAAAAGTCCCTGCATCACCATATATCGTTATCATAATCAGTTCCATGTGCTCACTGGATATCAGTTTTACCAACATGTAATTATAAAGGTCGATCTCTCATAGCAGATCAATTTGTACCTGTTTAAAGAAGCTAAATTAGAAAGATATGGTAATAAGGAAAATGGCTAAATGATGATTTTGGTACTCGTGAAATTGTAAGAAATTTACTCAGGCTACTCAAAATGGTATTCCCCATGAAATAAAATAATAATAATAAAAATAAATAAAAAATAAAAAAAAGGATTTAAGTGGCCTTGTTATAAAGTAAAACTAAAATATCATGTAATGTTTACCGGTTCTCTTCAAGCGGCCATCATCATCAAAGCACTTGGAGTAGTTGGACTGAGGGTTTATGGCTTCAGCATCGGTACCCTGGGTTTTAGGTTGGACTTCCACTTGCAGGTAGTGCCTGATGTCATGCCTCTCTTCTACCTGATCAGAGAAAGATGGGCATATATTGTAAGATATAAGAGAACCAAGAATCTCAACATGCATATATGAAAGAGATGGTCGGATTAGATTTGTCTTACGGCGCCATGGTGGATCCTGGATGGAAGTGTACGACTCCTTGGTAACATGGCTATGAAATGGCGGAAATGATTTGCTAGATCACAGAGAGAGAGAGGGTGAAGCTGAAAGATACTTGGAAAATTATATGGGGATCGTGGGGTCTTATATACAGAAGATCTAGGAGGATAATAGCTTGAATAGAACTTACAAAGAAGATCGAGAGGCAAGGTGATATTGCAACGTGTTGGTTAGCGATCATGTAACACGCCCACGATCGTCCTCTAGTGCTAGCTCTTTTCCAAAACTTCCTCTCAAATTTTAGTCAAAGTGCAAATTATGACAACATCTAAATCAACCTAATATAAAAATTAATACATGTACGTACAAGATTCAGTTTCTTACTTGATGTGCGCGCAGTACCGGTACTGAAAGAAAAGTAGTCATGAACTAATTATTGAGTCAAATTTCGTGGTGGTCAGATTAATTATGGACATGTTGAAGATGACATGATGCAGGCCACTTATGCTGCTAATTATCGTATGCATAAATAGAATCATGAAAAACGAAGCTGGTTGAATAATTAATTAATAGGATATATAATGGATGTATATTTGCATATATATATAAATATATATACACTCATCAGTAAGTACTACTACAATTCTCTCCAAATCACCATTTTTGCAATCATAGTGTTTAGTATTAATGTACGCGGCTGATGGTGCGGTTAAAAGTTAAAATATTTGACACCAACTGCAGGAAGGAGAAGAATATATAAGGCATAACGACAACACAAATATATATATATATAAGCTACCTAGTTATCACAAGGAAATTAATTAAGCTTATCTTAATGAATTGCAAAGAAAAAGCTAGCTAAGAGATTGATTTGATAAAGGTTAATTAGCCAATAATTTGAAAAGAATGATTTTGGAACAAGGTAAAGGGAAAGATCTGGATAGGATATGTCTTAATTTGTTCAGGTCGATATCTTTCCAACCTAAGCCACGCCTTCTCTTTTCTAGTTTTACTTTGGAATATGATGCAATAAAAAAACATATTGTCTCTGATCGATTAAGTGATCAGTAATCCTAATCATGATCTCTCTCTCTCTCTCTCTCTCTCATGCATTATGGCTTCTTACATCAGCAGTAGCACTATGATGCATCCGCGTTAATATGAACGATGGGTAGCTCCCACCTTGTACAGCTCCGAGATCATGTTCCTGTTTTTTTTCTATCAGGATACCATCACCAACACGTACGTCAAAGGATCTGCAGTGACTAAGTATACTTTTCAGTCTTTTCACAATCTGCATTTTGGATTATTGTATTTTTAACAACGGTGGGGCTACCATGCCGCCCACCTTTTTACCTGGGCGTACTGTTTGGTAATTTTTTTTTTTTTTTACATTTTTTACATATTTAAATATATTTAAAAAATAAAAAAAATTAATATATTTAAAATAACTTTTTTAATCACTAAATAAAAAAAATAAAAAATAAAAATTTTGACAAGTAGTAAATAGAAGTGTCAAATAGAATGGACATAGTAATATTTGTCTTTTAACTAACACATTACACTCTTTTAACTATTACAAATATAACATCAAGAATATATATTTTTCCTTTTTCATCCAATGTTAACTAGAATAAGTGATATTTTAAGTAGTATGAAAGTAAATATCTTAAATTTGAATTCTAGTTTTACATTCAGACATAAATTGGCAAGGTGAACTTTTGGCAAAACCATTACCAGCAACCATATCGGAGACAACGTCATGCGAGACAATATTTCTCAGTTTTGTACCATTCCGAAGTACTATAATTTGTTATCATGACCATTAATCGCAGTGGCAAAACATAATTAATTAGCGTCATTAATATTAATAGGTCCATATATTTATGGTTCTTGAAATATACAAATTAAGAACAATTAATATTATCCTTAATTATTTGCATGTACTGGCAGAATCGGAACGGCACAAGTACCACAACCTAATTGGGAAGGTTCTATATCTTCATGTGAGTACCCAAAAGAACGGTTATTAATTTTCAATTGTTTCCCAACTGGATGGTGGTAGCTTGTCAACTAATTTCCATGCCACCACGAGAGATCGACATGACATCATTCAAATCATCGATCCCAAGTTATTTTTCACAGGTTTTGTCATTTTTTTTTTTTCCATTGGAGGACGTGTGCAATTGATCTGGCGATACAAAAACCCCATCATGCGAAGGTTACTTTATATAATCATGTGGAAAGTGCAGGGTCGGTCTTCTTGCGTCAACGACGACTAGACATGATCAAGGATCACTTTAGCTAGTCGCCTACTTGCCCTGCCCCTTCGTGGAGGGTTTTTGTCCCCAAAATGCTTTGCTGACTCTCCCACCACAATCAACAGATGATATGTGGATGATCTAGAGCCTAGCTACCACCACCTTATAAAATTGTTCACGTATATCCGCCATTCTTGAACATATATATCAGCAGGTACCGGCCCATTGGTAATTGGTTAATACTTCTTTTTCCTCTTGTTTTCTGGTTTTCGAGCCGCTCCTCTAATGCTACTAGCTAGTTCGCAAAATCTTGATGCTACTACTATATATACAGGACGTAAAACCATCTTAATTAACTCGTTGGTTGTGATATCATATTAATTAAATATCACTTGACAATAAAAATTATAAACTTTTTAAGTTAGTGATCAGCTTAATATATATAAATATATATTTATATAATTACTTATTATTTGCAAGATGGTGCTTATTCTTGGGTATGCAACTTTTTTCCCCATTATCTCGATTGTCCAAATCAATGCCAAAAGGGTTTGGTAACTGGCTCGGTCATTAAGATCAACATATTAATGCACGATTGAATCATCTTAAATATATATATATATATTCTCATATTAATTATAGCTAGGTACGTAGTGCATGTACGCATGTGTATATCACATAGCATAATTCATGATCGGTTTTCCGAAAAAGGAAACAAACCCCAAAATCACAGTTTGAACAAATTGGTTTCATGGATTTCCTCTATAATTTATTTCTATCATAAATCTTCCTTCCTGGAAAGAAAGAAGAAAGCATGACCACTTGCATGTTGCACGAGGGCTGACCCTCAAGTCTGCGCACCCAAATTAGGTACTTGCATGAATCACTAGATAGGGACTGTCGACGGTCCTACCACTCACTAATTATATATATATAAATATATATATGTGCATGGTGGAGAGAGTTTTGGCCGATCGATGTACTCTGCTTAATTAGAAAGTGGTAGGTAAGGTAACTACGTCAATATCTCTTTCCTTTTTCTTTTTGGCCAAAAAGGAAAAGTCACTTTGATGACAGATATCGATCGATCCAGCTTTTTACCAATATTGCAAGTCTTTATCTATCAATTGAAATGACATCATTTAATTTACAATCATATATATAATTAATATTCCCTAGCTAGGGCGGCTTTATCGTTAAACCACGCTTTTCACATGATCATCATGATCATGGTATATATGCGATATTAATATTGATGAAAAAAAAGAGGGGAAAATGATACGAAGATTGAGATTCTAATTCAAATTAGTACTAAGCTAGAAAAATATGATTGTACGCGGTAAGTTTTTTTTTAACATATATGTAAGTCTTTCTAGTGTGTGTATATATATATATGAGTAATGCTAGACACAATCATAAATTATACAAGTGTCGTGTATTTATTTTAAAAAATAATGGAGTTTTATTAAAAAATTAATTTTTATGTGGGTCCTAATCATGGATTATACAAGTACCGTGCATTCATTTTGAAAAATAATGAAATTTTATTAAAAATTTAATTTTTATATGGGTTCCGTATTAAATCATTTTTTTAAAAGAAGTGTGCGATGTTTGTATATATAGTCATTTTTACATATTCCTTACGCACTCTATTAATATGATTGACCAAAACAATTATTTTTTATTAAAAAAAGTGATGCAGCCAATCACAGTTATGAAGTACACAAAGAGTATGCAAAAGTGACTAAATAGAGTTTTTGACATATTAATATGCTGAAAATCATGAAATTTATTTTTATTATTATTAGAGGATTTTGGTTTCTTATTTCGTTGCCCTATATTAATATTTTCTTAAAGGAAATTGAAGAGAGAATAGCTTATTTGCACGAGAATTTCACTTGACATCAACGTCAAAAACCAAGAATATATATAATAGAAAAAGCAAAGATATGTGAATTTTTTTTTAAAAAAATATTATTCATCATTTTTTAATCATCATTATTTCATCGTCCCTTTTTTTTTTTTTTTACCATAACCAAATTGGTTTTATTCCTCCTCACTTAAGGTAGAGGGAACACCTTATTACAGATTACTCAAAAAAACTGCATTCCAAAATAACACCATTACGTCACACCAAATTTTCCTGCCAAAACCTCCACTCTATTACCATACTACACCTTTCTAATATACGGGATGCCCATTTTATCAGTTCGAATTAATCCCCTCAGTTTGCCAGGAATTTCATCAGATGATTTCCATGAAACACAGCACTCCTCTGATCCCAGTCTAGCCAGGAAATCTGCAGGAGAGTTTCCTTCTCTAAACACATGCCTGATCTGGAACTTCACCTTCTGTAGCATCATTTGCATTTCCTCCCAAAAGTCTTCAAGGTACCATATAGGACACTCACTTTTCTGGAGCCACTTCACCACCATGTTAGAATCTAATTCTATTTCCACCTGTTGTAATCCCAGTCTTCTGAGGTGCCTCACCCCATAATACAAAGCCTTAAACTCTGCCACATTACTGGATCCGTAACCAATGAAATCAGAGAAGGCATATACCATATTTCCAAGGTGATCCCTAATAACTCCTCCAACTCCTGCTTTACCTGGGTTACCTCTACTACTCCCATCTACATTGAGTTTGTACCAACCCTCCTTTGGCTTCTGCCATTTCACAATCTGCCACCTCCGATCATGTTTCTCCTTGTGGACTACTTGCAGGTCCTTCAAGATTTGTTCATCACGCCAAGACAAAGGATTCTTGGCTGTAATTTTCTCACTTAGCTTTATAATCCAGAACTTTATACTCTGCCATATCTCCTCTACCGACTCCCCTCTACCTTCCATCCTCGCTTTGCAGCGCCTGGACCAGAGTTTCCATGTGACAATTGATGGAATAATCCCCATCAGCTGCCCCTTAGTTGTCGACTTTGATACTCGATGAAACCAAGTTGTAATTGTTTCTTTCCAAGAAAAATTCTTGTGCGTGCTTAAACCCACATGAATTGCACAGATTGACCATACCTTCTGCGCTATCTCACATGTCGCCAGCACATGATCTAAATTCTCGTAATCCCCTTTTTCACAACAATTACATTTCGACACCAGTGGAATACCAGTTCTACGTAACCTGTCATCTACACTGAGAGCATTGTTGAGACTTTTCCATACAATGTTCACCATATTCTTAGGAAGAATAGGATGCCACACCCATTCCATCCACCTTGCTTTCGGTGCCCTTACTCTTATACATTCCCAAGCACTTTTCGTGCTGAACTTACCGTCTGCTTTGGCTGTCCAGATCAACATGTCCATCCCTTCCTTTTTTCTTCTCATTTCTCTCACGATTTCCTCTGCTTTTTGCTCTCCCACCAGCCTCACCAACATTTCCATATCCTACTCTTCCTCCAACTGACACTCTTTTACTTTTAACATAGGCTGAGAAATGTTATGATCGGTACTAAGAGGATCCTCTCCGAACCATTTGTCGTACCAAAAAGAAATCTCCCCTGCTTTTAATCTCCATTTCGAGTTCTGCACAATATCCGGAATGCACTTCATGATATTTTTCCAGAACCGTGATCCTTTGCTTCTGTCAAGAAGAGAAATATGACTTTTCTTCATATATTTGGCCTTAAAGAAGTTAGACCATAAAGACTCTTCCGTTATCATCTTCCATGCAAGCTTCATATGTAGAGCCTTCTCCATGTCAAACAAATTTCGAAGTCCTATTCCTCCTTCTTGAAACGGTAAACACATAGAATCCCAAGCCTTCCAGTGTTTTTTTGGTCTTCCTTCGGTATGACCCCAGTAGAAGTTACTCATGTATTTGTTAATGATCTGAATGATAGATTTCGGTACCTGTAATACCGATAACATGTGGATTGGAATACTCCCAAGGACATGTTTGAGCAGTAGCAATCTAGCACCTCCTGATAGGATCCTTGATTTCCAACCACCTATCTTCTCCCTCACCTTTCCCAATAAATCATCCAGATGGATTTTTTTCAATCTTCCTGAGATCAAAGGGATCCCCAGATATTTGAGTGGAAGATTACCCTCTTTGAAGCCTGTTAAGCGCAGCAAACTTCTACGCCTTGGATCTGAAATGAGTTTTGAGAAAATAATAACAGATTTTTCCTTACTAATTTTTTGGCCAGACTAACTCTCATACTTATCTAGAATCTGTGTTATGGTCCTCAGATAGGCTTTGTTCCCATTTGAGAATATGACTATATCATCTGCATAGAGTAAGTGTGATACGATAGGACAATCTTTTGGTTGGGAAAAAACCCCTATCCTCCCCTCTTCAAATTTCTTCTTCAACAATCTAGTAAGGATTTCTTCCACCATGATAAAAAGATAGGGGGAAATTGGATCCCCCTGCCGCAATCCCCTCTCACTTTGGAAAAAACCTTTGGGCACACCATTCAAAACAACCGAGAACCATGGCGAGGAAATGCACTGCCGAACCAACTTACACATTGACTCAGAGAATCCAGCAGCTTTCATAACATGAATCAGGAAATTCCAATCCACACTATCGTAGTCTTTAGCAATATCCAGTTTAAGAATCACGTTCCCTCCCCTACTTGGCTTGAGTAGGTTCTGTATCATCTCCTGCGTTAAAGTCACATTCTCAAACAAACTCCTCCCAGGAATGAACGCTCCTTGTTCCTGAAAGATTAATCTGGAGAGAATAGGAGTGAGCCGATTCACTATGATCTTAGAACACAGTTTATAAAATACTGAACAGAGACTTATTGGGCGAAATTTATCAAATCTATTAGGATTTGCAACTTTCGGAATTAGAACTAAAAATGTGGCAGTGAAAGCCCTCGGCACCTAAGACCTCTTAAAAAAATCCCAAACCGCATCCACCACATCATCACAAACGAACTCCCAGCAAGAAGTATAGAATCCCGATCCGAACCCGTCAGGGCCCGGGCTGCTGTCTACTGGAATAGAGAGTAGAGCCTCTCGGATCTGTTGGATTGAAGGAAGTTCTGCAAGTTTGGAATTGTCCTCAGCGAGGACTACCCTGTCAACTATACTAGAAAGGTCAGTTAAAGAACTTGCATGTTTCGACCTCAAGAATTCTTGGAAGTAAGCAACTGCACCCATATGGACCTCTTCTGGTGTTTTCAAGATCTCCCCCTCACTTACTTTCATTTCCTTCACAACCGTATTCTTTCTAGAAGCCATAATCTGAAAGAAATCTGCATTTGCCTCTCCCTTTGTAAGCCACGATTGTTTAGCTTATTGTGACAGACGTGTTTCTTCCCTGCTCAACCACGTTGATAATTCCAATCTCGTAGCAAGTAGGTCCATCTCCACCTCTTCTGAGAAACCTACTTGTAGCTGCACCTCCAAGATTCCCAACCTTTCCTCCAGAACCCGAATATGGTTAGTGGTCCACCCAAAAACATTTTTATTCCACTCCCGCAACACACCTCTCAGCGCTTTCAATTTTCTAGCTAATCGAATCATACCTTCCCCTAACTGAGGCTTTTTCAAAGCTGTTAATACGCAATCCCGAAACTGATCGTGCGTAATCCACATCTGTTGGAACTTAAAAGGATAATAACCATATTGAAGCTGAATGGGTTCCAACGTAACCTTCATCACTGCATGATCCGAAGTTAGCCTAGGTAAATAGTACCCCTCAGCACCAGGAAATAACAGCTCCATTTTCGAATTCACTAAAACTCTGTCCAGCTTTGACCAGCTTCTGGCTCTCCCCTGATGTCCATTGCACCATGTCATATTATTCCCACTCAACCTCATCTCCACCATCCCTGCTCCATCAATAAAGGAATTGAACTCCTCCATAGCAATAGATGGCCTCGATCTACCTCCAATTCTCTCATCATCCGATTTAATAATATTGAAATCCCCTAGCACCATCCAAGGCTCATTGACTGGGTTAAACCTCAGCAAGTCATTCCATAAACTTCTCCTTTCACCGTACTGACATTTCGCGTACACAAACGAAATCCACGTTTTCTTTCCATTCAATACCAGGGAAATATTGATACATTGCTTCGAGAGACTTTCCACAACCACTTGCATACCCTGCTTCCATATCACCCAAAATTTTCCCCTTACAAACTTGTTAGAAATACACCCCCCAAACGAGACTTTGCTTTGAAAATTAATCATATGTTGATCATCCACAAACGGCTCGGCCAGAGCAAAAATACTCGGCTTATGCGATTTAAGCAACCTCAGCAACCCTTTTTTTGAGGTCCCAAGCCCTCTAATGTTCCAGAAAAGGAAAGTACTCATTATAAATTCATCCGTGAAGGCCTGCTTCGAGCCCTAGTCGAGATACGCAAAATTGATTCCGTTTTTTCCTCTTCCCACCCCTTTTTGCATTCTGGATCCGAGTGACACCCCTTCTCCTTTTGGATATGAGTTTCCGCTTGCCCCTCGGAATCAGACACTGACAAAATGGCACCCCCCCTCCCTCCGATTTGTTTCTTCCTCCACCAGGTTCTCAACCCCTATCGATTCTACCAACACCTCTCTGCCTCCCTCTTGTGCTTCCTCAAACATCGAGACTGGCCCAACCACCCGATCAGACCTATCCTCTTCCCTTATCAAGATTTCACCCTCCTCCATGTCTTCAGTCCTGACTCCCTCTATGAACAAAGGAAAAGTTACCTCCGGATTTCTTGACCCCTCCTCAGAGGGAAATGCTTCTACAAGGTTGGTATCCATACGTATCTTTTCTGCATGCAAGTCTTCATTTAACTCTATCAACTCCTTTTCTGCATTTCCTTCAAGACTAAAGTCCTCCTTTTCACTGGTCTCTTTATCTGCCTGTTCGTCTGAATGCTTTTCATCCTGATCACTTGGTTTCTTGACTGGATTTTGCTTCCCCGGAATCACCTCCTTTCCTTTGATCTGCTTATCTTCCATTGTTTTGATCTTTCCCTTTTTGCATGTCCTCTCGTTGTGTCCTTGCATGTGATAGCCGCTACAGTAGGCTGGCAAAGTTTCGTAAACAATTTCTTGGAACCTACTGTTAGGATTTCTGGGAGGACCAATCCAGAAGCCTTTCAACGGAGAGGTAGCTGCATCCAATTCTACACATACCCTAGCACCATCCGTCCGAGAGGCGCATCTCGTACTATTATCCCTTCTGATGTAACGGCCAATCTGTAACATTAGATTTTTCAGGAAAGATTCATGATAGAAGTTTGGCGGCAAACCTGGGAGAACCACCCAAACAGGAACCAGCGACAGCTCCCGATCCTCTGTGAAATTTACTGTCCAGTGAAAGATACGATATAAGACTCCTTCTACCTCACATACCTCCCTCGCAAAGGCCTTAAGGAAATCCTCCTTGTTTGAAAAACGAACGAAGACATTCCTCTGTTTCCTCATTCCAGAAACTACAGGTTGAACATCTAGACCCCACCTGCTACGAATAAACGATCTGATCACATCCAAAGAAGGTCGTTGACGCAAAAACTTCAAAACAATCGAAAACTGGAACGGAACTGCAGATTTCAAAATTTCCTCCTGCGTGAACATTATGCATGTTTCTCCCTCGATGATCTTCGGGGGCCATAAAGGAACCTCTACCTCCGGGAGAGGCATAGGCGACTGAGCGACCAAGTCCACAAACGATCGAGTTATGCCATGCAGTGCCGGGTTGCCCAGGGGGGGCCCGGCGGCAGCCATCTAACGAAGAATGTAAAACCCTAGCAGAGCCAATAATTCGCTTTTCTGTTATAACCGTTTTTCGCTTTTTTACCAGAGGTTTGAACATCAAGAAACACAACAAATTCATTATTTCATCGTCCCTTAGTATACCATCAAATGAATAATAGATAAATAAAAAATAACTTCTAATCACTGTACAAATTTCAATCAATCATAATAGCCGAGCATTAGCATTATGCCCTACTTGTGCATGTGAAAAATTGTTCCATCAATTTAATTAACCTGCGTTTTCAAATACTGTAAATAAAATTAAGTATATAAATTCCAGTTAATGGGACTTAATTTGTTATATATCTTTAAAAGAAATGAGAAATAAATAAATAAAATCTCATGATACAGTTAATTATGTCTTTAGCATTTTCCTATTAAGAATGGAGAAATTTCATTTATTATTATTATTATTATTTCCTGACATAATATCAGATAATTAAAAAATATTTCCCATTTATGAGCCAAATTATTTAGGGTTTTACTGCAATCGGTTGGATTGGTTTGAGATTGGGCCAGGCTACCACTTCAAGGCTTTTGACTGAAATGTTGGGCTTAGGCTCTCTGGCCTGTCTGAAACCCCTCAGAGACGATGCCGTTTTTTGTCAGCGATCTTCAGAGCAACTCGCTGGATGCCCGAGTCAGTGCATTGTCGCAGAAGAAATTGTTTTGAGTAAAGATAGTATGCCGCTCCAAGTGTACCGCTTGGGCAAAATTTTTTTTTTTTTTTTTTACTTAGTGATTAAGGAAGTGATTTTAAATATATTGATGTATTTTTTTTATTTTTTAAATGTATTTAAATAAGTTAAAAAAATGTGAAAAAAAAAAAAAAAAAAAAAAAGATAGTGGTTTTACGCTGGGCGGTATGCCCAGCGGTCAAAATGGGGCGGCATTCTAGCCGCACCCAATTGTTTTTGTTTCTCCTTGTAGCAGGAAAGGGAAGCCAAAGAAGAAAGACGAAGGCGAGGTGCGACCGTGCGATAACGGTGTTCTCTTCGGACGGGCATTTGTACCAGGTGGAGTACGCCTTCGAAGCCGTCCGCAAACGTAACGCCACCCTAGTTGTAGCTAATAGGCTCAGACGTCACATTTCTCGGTGTCGAAAAGAAGTCCACCCCCTAAACTCCGGGTACTCCGACACTTACCATTCCATGTAATCATATTCCATTGGTAAAAGTTATTGTCTTTTTTTTATTGTCTCAAAAGTGAATTTCGTTTAGAGTTCCTCTTGGTTTGTAGTTTGGTGATTGTTCACTAATGGAACTTTGTTTGTTCCAATTTGATTCGATAGCCAGATCATTGCGCTAGATTCTAATCCCAGGGGCCAGGTTTGTTGTAATCTGAGACTAATAAATTTGATAGACTAATGAGACAATGAAACCGTGACGTTGGCCCTTCGTGCTTTGTCTTGGAGCATAGAATCAAAGATAGAAGATATGGAATTAAAGTCAAAATATAAAAAGGGCAAATTAGAGAATGAACATTGACAGTTATTTCTGTTATTAGTCATTTATATTATTCACTTCTCATATCTGTATAAATACATGTAAAAGCACTTGTACCAGTATTCAATTTTTCAGAAGTTTTAATGCAATACACGATTGTCTTCATTTCTTCTCTCTGTTTTTCTAATCTTCCAGATTTTTAGTTTTATTTGTCAAGTTCTTAACATGGTATCAGTTTAATAAATTTCGCAAATCCTTCTTTTCTAAAACTTGACCTTTCTATTTTCTACACTACAATATTTTTTTTCAAGATCTTGTAGTGACTCTTGATATACGATCTATCTACGCTTTCAAGAATCTGCAAATTTGTGTATTCTTTGTAATTCTTGAAATGGCCTCTGAAAGTTCTACCAATTCTGCAAGATCTGTGAACCACAATCCATCAGATGACTCTCAGTCCCTACTACCTTCATCCCAGTGATAATCCAGGTGCCCTTCTAGTCTCAGAGATCTTCAATGGAGACAATTATGTTGCTTAGAGTTGATCCATTGTTATAGCATTGACAGTCAAGAATAAAGTTGCATTTGTTGATTGTTTCATCAACCCACATTCTACCACTCAAATCATTGCACACACAGTTTGGTTGCGTGCAAACAATTTAGTACTTTCTTGGTTGATCAATTCCATTTCCAAGGAAATTAGAAACAATCTATTGTATGTTGCTTCAGCCTTGGACCTTTGGAATGAATTAAAGACTCGGTATTTGAGAAGTGATGGACCTAGAGTCTTTCATCTTGAAAAATCTTTAAGTTACATTAATCAAGATTCTTCCTCAATCACAGAATATTTCAATGCTTTCAAAACTCTTCTTGGAGGGTGAAAATCTATTCTTCCCTTGTTTTTTCGTAATTACTTTTCGATTTTGTTCTATGAATTACTCACAAATAATTTTCCGATACTTTTGTTGCAATGCTTGACCCGGCGTTCTGCTGGGCGAATGGGCAAATGGGTTCACCTTTCTGTAGTAAGTTTTTAAGACATAATCTTAGTTTTCTAGCATAATTATTAATGCTGTTGTTGTTTTGGCTAGTACACTACCCTTGACATGTTTACTTGCGATTTTGTGTTCGCCATCTTTTTCTGTGGCTTCTATTCTCAGATCGGTTAGGAAGATCGTGTCATTGGATGGTCAACGTTGCGCTGGCCTGTGCTCTGTCATTGGACTGAAAGCAGATGCTCGTGTCTTGATAAACAGAGCACGCATTGAGTGTGAAAGCCATAGGCTAACGGTTGTGGATTCTTAACCGTTGAATATATAACACGTTACATAGCGAGCCCGCAGCAGAAGTATACGCAAAGTGGTGATGCAATTTAGGCTCTGTTTGGGTAGTGGGGCGTTCTCTCTATTACTATTTATTATTTTTACTTATTTTTTATTATTATTTAATATTTTATAATTTTTTATTACTATTCACAAGGCTGCATGCCTTTGCGAATAGTAGTTAATATTACTGTACTCAGATATATAGTAATTAGTTTTGTTGGTGAAGTTGTGTTAGCAGCTTTAGGATTAGATGGAGGAGAGAAGTAGAGGCAATCATGCAATTCTGTCTTTAGGTCTGAAACAATGGATTCGGATCGATCCTTGTTTGAAAATTGAGTGATACTTGTTCTGGCTACTATACTTCTCGTGAATCCAGAATATGGAAAAGACGTTGCGTGTAAAGCAATCACGAAATCCACAAAGTGAGACCAATCTAAAGAGGATATCTAGTTTAAGTTATTGTCAGCAAGATTTTTTCACCCAACTTCCAGCGTGGATCCTCATCATTAGCCTTCTGTTCTTCACGATCCGTACAATATCTCATCAAGCTTACTACGCCTTCCAGCCTGTACATCGTTACAGTGTATCTGCATTTTTTATTTTTTATTTTTTTTAAATATTTTTTAAACATCTTTAAATATTTTAAAAAAAAATAAAAATTCATTAATAATTACTTTCTTAATTATTAAAAAAACTTAAGGGATAAGCCCAGGCATCATTTTATTATCTATCTGAAGTAGCCATCTCTTTTGCACTGTGTGGAAGGAATCGATTTGGATTTGGTTGGCCTTAGCTCGTTGGGATTATATGTTAAATTGTTAATGTATATGCCATTAACATCAAAATCAAAAGAAGTGATGCTCAACTTACATGATCTTATCAAACTGCCTGACAGTACGAGAAGGTATCCTCAAGTTCGGCAAAGGTCCACCTATTTGGGCCTAATCTTTTTTGCCTTTCAGGCGCTTTCTGTGTTTGCTGCAAGTTGCTTATTTCTTTTTGCTCATAAGATGGGCTATTTAAAACCTATATTTTACGGCCATTATTCCTCCATGACTTCTCTTTTTGTCAGTAGCAAATGCAGTGAATAGTTCTGCATATTGACAAAGTGACATGGCAGTGCTTCTTTTCGTATTCACTTTCATGCGTTGCCCAACTTGTCTTTCTAGGATAAAGCAATTTGTCAATTTATTAAAAAGAAAATTGATAAACATAATACTTTTCACAACATATTTTATAATCATATTTTAAAACGAAAAATATTATTGTAAAATAATATATAAAAGTAATATAATTTTACAAAACTATTCTATTTTTGTGTATCATTACTCAATTCTATACACTATACAACTATTTCACTTTTATCTTTTTATGTAAGATGTGGCATATTTATCACTATTGAATAGTATTTTATTATATAATTTTTTATCATCTATTGATAATAAATATATCACATCTTACATAACAAGATAAAAATAAAATAGAACAATGAAATATAGCATTATTCAAATGAAAAAGGGTGAAATTTTTGAAGTGTGAGAGGGTCAAAATTCAAATGAAAATTCAGGAATCTGAGTGACTGTAAAGGTAGCAAGTAGCTGAATAAATTAAATTACCAGGCTTCAAGTTTTCAACTGCTCCCTAAAAGCATGTTCCTTTTTCCACATATAAGGCCACGATATCCTATGACTTTCTGAACTACACCAAAGGATAACGTATAGTGGTTTCTAAAGAAAGAAACATTACCAGGCCAGTAAAAAAAAGACTCGAGAAATATAATAATCCCCCAACTGTTACAGTCGTTTGTATGTTGCTCTTCGATCGTTTTGTAAGATATTTACGTTGAAAACTTTACGTTACTCATGATTCAAATCGAGAATAATTTCTCTAATTTGCAGCGGATCCTCAAACATAAACCACTAATGCTTGTGTGCTGCATGATCTTGTAAAGTCTTTTGCTCTATTTTTCTCTTTTGAAATTGATTTTGGCATACAGTGCTAGCTTTGGCTCACAAAGTCTAACGCACCATAATGACCATGCAATGTTGTAGTTGAAATCATTCAAACACAGATTTGTTTTTTTCTGGCCACTTTTCCAGAAACACATTAGTCAAGTGCAGAAGAATTTGGGCATCATATTTTTTTTTTTTTTTTTTTTTTTTGTGTGTTTGCTTTGGATCGATGGGTCATTCTGGACATCATGTACATTAATTGCTAGACATTTTTAACTCGTTCGGGTGGGATGTTTGTTAGAGCACACTACTGTAAGTTTGCAAAATTAAGTGGGTTCTTCGATAAAAGCCAAAATGAGCTTGCTCTCGGGATAGTTGGTGGTGAGATCATTTCATGACCAATATTAGCATGGATTTGAATAATTATCCAGCGTTGTAACAGTACTTACCAACCAATTAACTCTATAGTTTTTTTTTTTTTTCATTTAATAGAAATGGTATCCGCATCATGTGACATGACATGTCTCATTCCAACTGACACGCATACCTCACGAGTTAGAACCAAAATTCCTGATCAAAATAATAAACACCATTGGACGGCTAATTTATCAAAATCCCATCATATACTTCGTTCTTGTTAGTAATTGCTCTTCTAAAAATATTGAATACCTGCTCTACTAAAAGATTATACATCTCTAAAAAAAAAAAAAAAAAAATCTCCAAAAGTCACTCATGAAGTGGAGGGAGGAGCTCTGATTTCCTCACTTCTCCATTTCCCAATTTACTGACGTTTTTTGTTTTTCTTACTTTAAGATCATATGCTTGTCCGACCTCCAAAAAGTCACACGTGCCCCGTCATTATATTACTCAAAGGAAAATGCTACACGGCCCGCTGTAGCTTCCCGCTGGAAGCTACTGCTGGAGTGTAGAGATAATTTTTAATGTATTTTTTTTAAGATTTTTTTTTATATAAATTTTTTTAATAATTTTTAATATTTTTAAAAAATAAAATAAATTCATAATATTATTAAAAAATACTTCCTTAATCATAAAGTAAAATAAAAAATCATAAAAAAATATTTTTTATTTTACTTTGTAATTAAGGAAGTATTTTTTAATGATTTTTTTTACTTTCTGATTAAGAAAGTATTTTTTAATAATATTCTAAATTTATTTTATTTTTTAAAATATTAAAAATTATTAAAATAATCTATATAAAAAAAATCTTAAAAAAAACACATCAAAAACTAAGCTACAATACCAGCGGTAGCTTCCAGCGGGAAGCTACAGCGGGGGCTGTAGCATGACCCTTACTCAAAATGTTTTAGTTATAAAAAAATTTAATAAAAATAAATTTATAAACTGACATGACTTGATTTGATGATATATTAAATTATAAAATATATCTAATATATCATACAAAATCATATTAATTTATAAATTTACTTGTGATCCCTTTGTAGCTGACACTTCTCCATTTTAACTTGCCTACGACATATGATACGAGCCGCATTTGTCGTCTCATCTTTACACCTGCTTACTCTACATGTCACATGCGCGACTGTTCATGTTCTCCAATTTTTACAGAGCCTAACTAATCTCACATTCCTCAGTAAAAGTGAGAAATCGTTTTTATTTTCTCTCTAAGCATTTTGCTGTCTACCAAAAAAACCATCCAAACATCTTTATCTTTTTCGCCCCCGGGGGGGAGTGTGGAGGTTTGGCTCTTCTCTCCCTCATTCTGTCTAATTTATTTAGAAATTGTGCAGCCCATTTATTTTTCAATTTTTATTTTTTTTCGTCCATATCAAGCAGAAGGGTTGATTTTGATTTACTGCTTTCCAAAGCCCCACAACCTCATGAGCCCCACCGTAGAATTCCCGAGCCGCCGATCATTCAGACTGCGAAATAGAATGTTGAACAAAGTGACGCGTGGGTCTCACGCGAGCCACGTGCCGCCACAATCCCTGACCATCGTCCTTCTGTGATTCGACGCATCTCCTGTTTACTATATGCCTATATTTTTGCTTGTCCTAACCAAATATCGTAGGAAAAAGATAGTAAAAGTCTCATGCAGGCAATCCAGACCAGGAAAATGTAGCACAAAGCTATTTACTACGACTTTCAGTTGTAGTGTTACAATCTGTTTATTGGACTGTAACAAAACCGCTTGAAGCGGCATCCCCTTGTTGGAAATGGGTGGGGTCAAGTCATTGATTCTAGATTCCTCTTTTTTTCTTGTGTTGTATTTGCTAGTTTAGATTTAATGTTGAACCCTCTCATCCTGTTGACTATTATATCATGTAACTATTAAATATATCTATAATATGATTCCTTAGGAGAGAAAAAAAAAAAAATCTCAATTTCCCCCTTCCAAAGCCACTTAATTTCACCTTGAGCGTCGGATCTTGTACATCGACTATCTTCAAGCTTTAGAGTCTTAAAGCACTCTCAATAAATTCTTCATCTTATTATTTAAAATACATCACGAAAATTTATTTTTTCTATTTTACATACTGACTTTTACAATATACCATACATCAACTTATCTATTTTTTCTTCATATTATTTAAATATTATACTTTTTAATTTTTATATTTATTTCAAATAATCACTCTAACTACTAATGATCTCTACATATCTTTTTATATTTATAATATCTCCCCATATACAATGTCATATAATTATGTCATATTTTAAATTAATCTAAATTTATAAACTAAATCAAAATATAAATTAATTCAAAAAATAAAAAAAAAGATTATATAATGATTCATTCTCAATAATTATATAATATGAATAAAGAGAGTTGAATAAATGGAAAACTTAGAAAAAGAAAGGAAGAAAAATTAATTAAATATATTTATAATGATAAATAGTAGAATTAATCTTTGCATCATCCTACACACCACACACCATAATTTTTTTTTTTATTTGTTTCTCTTATTAAACGTGTATTATATGGATGAAGAATAAAAAAATATAAATATTTCAAGAAGAGTAAAATAAAAAAAAAAATTGAAAAAAATTTTTAAAAAAATAAAAAATATATTAGTATGTGGTGTGTAAGATGATGCATAGCAATGCTCTAAATAGTATTCAGAATATAAAAGCATCTTTAAAATAGACGATCGGACATTTTTAAAAATATTTTTTTTTTAAATATATATTATAAAGGATCATTGAGAGTGCTCTAAAACTGAATTATCGACAACAATTTGTGCCCATTCCTACTCTATTGTAGTATCTCATTACAACGGTCAAATCAAAGTGGTCCACAACATGATTTTCCATGCACCGTCACATCAATGGGAACTACTTATTTGAATCCATTTACCATATACTTTATTTCTTGGCAGCATATGCATTGAAGTTTCAATGAGGACTTCACCCAATCACCCCTCATCTTCTACCTTTGAAATTATTCACACATCAGTTGTTTATAAAAAAATTTGAGAAAATTAAGTATTAAAATACCAGCTTTTAGGTAATATACACAGTCTATCTGATCTTTGTGTGTATATAATAATGGTGGAAGATGTTGGGCAGGTAGGAGGATTTAAGAATATAGTGAAGAATAACACGAGCTTAAGTTGGTGAGAGTAATAGGGCCCAACAATTAATATAAGAAAACAAGAGTAGTGTGAGGATAAGCATAGGGAAAGGGACAGATAGTTGACCCTTATGGGGAGGGAGACTTTGGGATCCATCACCATCCCTATTACTCATGAGCCAACCACTTCCTAACAACATGAACACATCTCAACCGCACAACCCACCCATATCTCCCCCCCATCTTATGCTTAGGTTTCCTTCTTCTTCCTTTCTGGGCTCTATTTATTAATTATCCTGTATAATACCTCACCAAACTTTACTAACTTTTCCTACCAGCTCCCTTACTTTCACTATCTTGCGGCAAGTGCATATAATGCGCACCAACATGCCTCCCCCCCCAATAGCAGTAGTACCTATGATCATCGTACAATGGCGGTGGGTTCAGCTTTATGGAGGGTTTGAAGATCATTTAACTACTTTTTTTATTATTATTATATTATGTTCAGCTAGCGTTCTGATGAGATTGAACTAATCCCCTCCCACTGATGCCTTTGAACACTATATCCCATGAAAGTACTTATATCGACCTAAGAGACACTATTCTTGGGAAACGATAGAGTTGGAGCCTAGACTGAGCGTGCATGGTGCATACAAGTACATATATTATATGCATCTAAAACTAGCAGTCTCGGTCTCTACTGATCTGTCCTCTCTCTGTATACATATATCTTCACATATTTGTAAGGAAAATGAGTTACAGTGCACACCATTCTTTTCCTTCGACAAATGCAGGCGTGTAAAGCATTAATATGCATGCATGATTAGTTCGTTGGATTTAAATCTCGATCATGGTTTATCTTTCGATCCAAGTTTACGTCGAACGTTGTTAATTGGTAGGACCAAAACCTCTCTCTTCTTGGGTTGTTGTAAAAATAGTACCGTAACCCTAAAGGCTAAAGTAATCCCTCCGACCTCCGCATACGATTTTTCTCATGTGAGTCACGCTAGTTCATTCTTGGACACTATTTCCGACAACGGTACCTGACTTTTTCTTTTCCTCTCAGATGCTGGTGTTTAGGATAGCTAAAAATCTGATTTCTGGGAACGAAACCGAATTTCAGGAATCAGGGCTGATATTTTATTGGATTTTGAGACGGTGGAGATGAATAAAAATATTATAACATTAAAATTTTATTTAAATATAATTTTTTTGATATTATTGTTATTTTTAAGTTTGAAAAAATTATATTTATTTTTATATTTTGTTTTAAAATTTAAGAAAGTTATGATGATTAGAAAATAATTAGATAAAAAAATTTAAAAAATGTTAGGTTTAAATGATATTTAAAATTTCTGGTATCATTTCATCGACATCCAAACGTACTTTTAATCTTGATAATGAGTACTAGTTCACAAGGAGTATGACGTTTCTTATTGCCGTATGATGAAGGATCTATGATTCTATACAGCCATACAGGAAAAATCTAGAAGGACAGGAGAAAAGAAAAAGAAAAGTAGGCAAGGGGAAATAACTAAAGAAAAAGGGATGATGGGGTTGGGTTGTATAATTAAGGATGGTGGGGCCCAATGGCGGCTGCTGGAGGCTGACAGGATAAGGGCCCCAACGCCGCAACCACGCACATGAGCCTACGTCCGACGGCTGCCAACTTCTACCCAAAAAGACAGGAGTTGGTAGCGTGTGGAATGCGCGATGCAAACTTGTCTGTGCTTGCATTGATGAAAAATATTTAGTTCGTAAATAGATTTTTTTTTTAAATTTAAAAATTGATTTGATTTGTTTAAGAAAATTATATTGCAAGTTTCTTTTTTTTTTTTAAATTAATAGATTTAACGTACATATAACTCATCAGTTACCACTGAGTTGGTAGCCTAGTTGGTAAAAGTTAGAGGATCGTCTTTCCTTTTTTGTCCCTAAGATTACAGGTTTGCTTGGTAAAAATAACATTATTATATAAAATATAATATGTAGCCAATTTTCAATTCTCTCCAACATATCCAATTGGCTAGCAAATGTCCTCATATTTATTAAAATTTCAATACATGGGAACTAAATTTAATTGTCCCGTCTGGAGAGTGAGAAAGACTGATCATATCTTCGGCTCTTCTCATGTTCCTTTCGAAAGGAAGGTGCACCTACTTTTAAAGAAGTTGATCCTTTATTTTTTTATTTTTAAGACAAGTTTATTTTTAAAAAAAAAATAAATACAAGAATTAACGGAAGTTGGTAATTATATGCCGAGAACTACTGTAGGCCTATAATTTTTTTAATAAAATTAAACTTACAAATTAGTAGTTAGATTTACTTTGTAATAAAAGAAATTTTATAATCGTACTATGTCAAATTACGTCAATTTATAAATTTATTTTTATAAAAAAAATTGTTTATTCCACAAAGATGTAGAAATTCCAATTCTACTATATTTATATTTCAAACCCCGTGTATTGAATATAAAGGGAAGAACAACTTGGGGTGCAAGGCGGATGGATCCCTCACAGATTTTCCATAATGTCGGTTTTGCACGAGTTTGTCATCTATCAAAGTTTTTGGATATCATTAACTTCCCTACCAAACAAAAATACAAATAAAAGCATAAGTTCTGAGACAATGTCTTGTTTAGAATATTATTGGGAATTTCAAACTTCTGATTAAGGTCCTTTGGGTAAGGTAGGGATGAAGAGGGAAAGCTAAAGGACCCACCACAAGGATCATGCATGTGCTGTTGGGTGGAAGTTGAACCCTTTAACAATTAAGTTAGAGCAATTATTGCTCTGTTGAGAGTTAGAGAAGCAATAATTTAGTAAATAAATAATAACATTTTTTTATTAAATAAAAAAGAAAGAAAGAAAGTAAACAAAACCTAGCATATATATATTAAACAAATTCTTTTGGATCAAGATGGAAAAAATATCTTATAGAAGCTTCTGATGTCTCTACCTAACACCTTTGAAAAGGGTGAAAGGTTGAAAAGTACCCCCCATTTTTTATGTGGGAATTGGAGGCATTGGCCATTGGTGTTTCAGTAGCTATCACTCACAATTGTGTCCTTTTGCTCATGCCCCATCATCTATGCCTGAGATTGCTTTTTTCAGCATGAAATTTATCTCTCTTTCTTCCTTCATTTGAATCATTTGATGAAGATCCTTTTCCAATCACTGTTTCATCTTCCTCTTTGCATTTATTTTCCGCTTAATTGCTCAGTACACATGGACTTTGTCTCGCACCCCAGTGAGTCAGTGATATTAACGTTAATCAATGGTGGTAGATATGAAGTTTTTTTTTTTTTTTTAAATGGCTGGTGATTGTAATTTGTGTCTGTGCAACCCTTTTGACCCCCCAACTTCATGATGAAACTATTTTGCCAGTATAAGTTAACCTCGAGCATATCTTCTACCTTCTCTGTTGATTTCTACCCATTAATAAAGAACGAAATTTCAAAATTCCAGTCTTTGGGACCACCTGGAAATTGTATTAATTTGGGGTAACTATGTTTGAGGTACTTGTGTTTTTAGACTATAATGCATGGAAAGCTTTTCTGCCCAAATTGGGTTTTTAAATTATGTTTATAATGGATTCAATATTTAGAAGACATTTATTTTTAACAAAAATTCTATCCGCAGTCACTCTTACTCTTACGTACTTATTGCGTAATTTATTAATGTGATTGGCTGCTTCACTTTTTTTTAATATAAAATAGCTGTTTTAGCCTATCACATTACTGAAATGCGATAAACACTGAAAACATTAAATACCGACTTGTCATATTGTTCAATACTTGCAATATTCCATATTTTTCAAAATAAATAAAGTTGGTACCAAGCTAACACTAGAATGTGTTCAGTGTTTAGACTTTAGAGTGTACGAACAACATTTGGTCAAATTGAAATTACCCTATTAATACGTAAAAGCCAAACCAATAAAAATGTAAACTGCATAAATATATGATTGAATAATTGGTATAGTTGATCTTTGATTTTAGGACCACCCGAACCACCAAAAAAATTCCTCAAGATGATCCAAGTCTATATTAATTGTATGTATGAGATAACATAACCTAAAGGCGGTATGTGAACAAGACAGGTGACAGAAAACACCAAACCTTAGTACGTAGAGTCCCTTTCTTTGGAGTCAATTTAGACATTAATAATGGAAATTAGGTGTTAATTATATTCTCAAGTGTACTTACAAAACTGTAGTTATGGATGTTGTAGATATAATTTTAGGTTTTGTAGATCATCATCTACAAAGGCTGATTTATTGTTTTGATTTGGGAGGGTGGACGTAGAAAGATGGGTACCACGGAGAGTTTGCTAGTTCCTTCACGCTTTTTATACTGCGTAATCTGCTTTTGTTATGTGGAAATGATGGGTTACCCACCACTCCTATCTTTTCCATATTTCTCCTCCTCTCACTGCTTATCCATATTACCTCGGTATTAAAATCCAACCATCTTCCCAAAAAGACAAACTCAAAAAGAATCTGGAAATGTTTTTTGAGGGGGAAGAAAAAGGAAGGAAAGAGGCCGTGGAATCCTCTGTATCACATGAATAAATCATATGCATATAGAGTCGCGATTCATCTAGAGCAAAACTGATAATGATGTATCTCCCGATTCCTTTCACCCAAAAAACCAACCTCTCTCCCACTCTCTCAGTGGACATGGCGATCTTTGATTGTTATCAACTCTGTATCCCTCTGCCTGCTTGCAGCAACAACAATTACAGAACCCTTTAGAAGATCTGGTAGGGGGGGGCCTGACAAACTCCCAACTTTTTTTCAGGGAAAAATAATAGAAAAAGGGACATAAACAAAGAAAAAAAACCCCTTCGATTGTTTTTTTTCAAAGCAGAATAAATAACTATCAAATCAATGAATACACCAATACATACATGGAAAACATTCACCAATAATGTTCAACTGTAATGGTACTGTATCACTGTTCATTACTAATTATACAAATAAGAGAAAAGAGAAAAACAGAGATCTTTCAAACTAATAGCAATCTCTTTCTTATCTCTCTCCAATCTTTTGGGTTACATAATTCAAACCGGCCGATTCCATCTCATTTCGTTTCCAAGCTTCTGTAGTCTAACACTCCGCTCGTCAACCCCAAGAAATCATAACCAGTGGCACTAGTGCTACCACTGGTGCTACCATTACTAGCAACTCTGCAACTGCAATCCTTACCATTCTGCAACCCCAAGCTGCAAGCCATACATAGACTCGCTCCACCAGTCTTCATTGGCTCATACTGGTTTTGGCAAGGAGGGCTAATCCTAAGCTCAAGGTTCAAGTCCGGACACCGTTCTTGAACCTGGCTTTTTGCGTCTTTCCCCCCAAACGCCGCGGTTGTGGGGTTTTCTTCTTCTTTGACGGCAGAAGCAGCAAAAGATATAGTGGACGTTGTATCCTGAGCAGCCTCATTGATTGACCTGTGAGTTGCAGGGTCAATGCCTCTGTTCAAAAGTTTTCTTCTTATATGAGTGTTCCAGTAGTTCTTTATCTCATTATCCGTTCGCCCGGGTAATCTCCCCGCTATCAGAGACCACCTATAGAAAAATCCAAGAAACCCCATTGATGATAATACCCAAGAAAAAAAAAATCTTTTTGTTCCACGGAGTTGCACACGTACTTATATAACGTGGTGTATCATGCTAGACTTACTTGTTGCCAAGAAGGCTATGGAGTTTGATGATGAGCTCGTCTTCTTCTTCAGTGAAGTTGCCACGTTTGAGGTCGGGACGGAGATAGTTGATCCAGCGAAGCCGGCAACTTTTGCCGCATCGGAGAAGGCCAGCGGCTTTAGGGAGTGAGCGCCAGCAGCCCTCGCCGTGAGACCGGATATAGGCGATGAGACGATCATCTTCTTCTTTAGTCCATGCTCCTTTGTTTGTGTGAGCTTTCTCACAGCAAGGAGACCTTCCCATTTGAGAAGTGGAATTGACAAGTAGTAGTAGTGGCTATAGCTGTTGGTTGGAATGAATCTTATTTTCTATTTGGTTTAGAATGAAGTGAGAGGATGGTGGAAATGGAGGTCTTTTTTTATTGCGTTGCTTGGACATTAAGGCCGGCCCTTTGTGGGAACCTTGGTATGGTTATATATGTAGGCTTTTTGACTCACACACACATAGAGAGAGAGAGAGAGAGAGAGAAGTGACCCTAATTGCTTCTAGATGTGAGTTGGTGAGACAGGTTAGAGGGAGTGGCTGGTGGCATCATCAGATAATAAGTTAAAAAGGAACATTAACTATGGGTTACCTTCAGGTAGGTGTAAAGTAAGGTATATTAATGTATTGGGAAGACATGGTGTGATATCAGGCTTTTCTTTTTTTCTATCCATCTAAAACTCTGGAGAACATCACAACAATTATGTTAGTTACCTCTCAAAATCTTCTCCAAATTGCTAGACAACATGTACCAGAATACATAATGTACTACTTATAATTTATTATGATGTTTAAAATCACACCCATATGGGTTTATTCAAGTTAAGGTCTACCCAGATTTTCCATTGTGTGGCCACTTACCCATTGTTCTTCTCATTCTTAATTGGCCCTGCTTTGCAGCTAAATATTAAGATTGCACACTTTTTTGTAATTTTCTTAGTGATTTTTATTTTCTTTAGGGTGTTTTAGTACTATTTAAAGCTTAATGGGGAGATTGTTTGTAGATCTTCGATGGCTAGTAGATTATTTGTATAATTTTTTTTTTTTTTTTTAAATTGTCATCACGTAGATGAATACATGATGGTTGAAGTCTTGAAGATAGTAAGCACAAACTTACATCTCAAAAAAAATCCAGGGCCTGAATGAAGTGAGTTGGAATGGTGAGGAAATATCTAATCTTGTCAGTTTTGGTTGGTTGCAATGTACATCTAATAAAGGATTGTACAAATGATTTATCCATTCTTGTGTGCAAGTATGGAGATGGTAGTTGTGGATCTCTATTCTATTGGTACCCTATCATGAATATGAGAGAGAGAGAGAGAGAGAGAGAGAGAGAGAGAGAGTTTCTAGAAGGGTTGGAGGTTGGGTTAAGGGAGGATGATGAAAAAAAGTGGAGAATTGGAAAAGACCATGAGTGTGGTTGTGGTTGTATGTGGGCTTTGGTTCACCTTCCACTTTTTTCCCCCTTTTTCTCCCAACCTTCTGGTTTAAGTTTAGGCCACAATGGTAGGGTTAGGGATGAGGAGGTTGATTCATCTTTTTTGTTGTTATCTCCCTCCAATTTGTGGTACTGTTTGTTACCCACCACTTTGTGGACTCTCTCTCTCTCTCATCATGAAAATCAAGTGGATGGTAAAAGCTTAGGATCATGGGCACAAGTTGTTTTCAAAGAGAGAGAGAGAGAGAGAGGTGTCCACCTGTATGGTTTTATCTGGGTGTATTTCACCTACCTTTTCAACTTTCCCTACCACCCTTGCCTCTTGTTCAACTTTGGCTTCACTTTGATGTTGAACTGGAAAGATTTACCAAGTACTTGGCTTATCGGCACAACCCCATCTATAAGGTTATCCATATATTTTGCTTTCAAAACATTAAACAAACAACAATTTGCATTAATATTATGACTAAATTACTGTGTTATTGGATTTTTTTGAAAATAAAAAAACAGTATTATATCTATACAGAAGTCTTATGCAAGAAAGTTACAAGCTAGCTTGACTTAATATCTATATACAAAACTCTTATACAAGAAATTTTAACCATGTCATTTTGTAAATCTATTTGTGTAAGATTTATGTGATGGTCAAACATTTCTCATTTTAAAATTCTATTAAAATTACTTAAAGAAACAATGGATCAGATCATATGACTAAGCACATTAATTTCTTCTACCTCTAGTCTCTCCCGTTTCAATCAGACGGCATTCATCGTCACAATCAGTGAGGTCGCTTTAACGCTAGTTAATAGCATAATATTGGTCTTATCTTTAACATGTCTTCCCTCCCTACAAAATTAACCAAAAGAAACAAAAACAAGAGAAAAGCCACATGGGAGAGAATCCACACAGATAATTAAAAAAGTGACAAAAAGAATGAATTTTTTTTTTATTAACATGGTAGGTTAGGCTCAAGATCAGCAATTATCTGAAATGCATAGTGACAGCCAGCACAGAAACTTGTGGACATCATGTGCTTAGGTATCGAGTCAAGACTTGTGGGGTTGCCCTAAAAACCCTTACCTAGCTCTTCAGCTGCCCTCCTCATGTGGGGCTCCCTGGACTTTTGCAGAGGGTCTGTTTCAAATGTTCAATTGCCAACACTGTGGATAGAGCCTGAAATATGTGGTACTCTCCTATTAAGTTCTTTGTATCCATCGTTCTACTGGTTTTTTTTTTTTTTTTGAGGTCTTCAATTTCTGTCAAGCAGGGACTTTAAAAGCCAACTATGGAGCATTGCTTCTCGAGAAAGGTTGGTTTATGTTTCTTGCAGAGTTGATAGGTAAAGAAGATAACCTGATTCCTACTATAAATAACAATCTCTCTACCATACTCCGCGAAGACACGGATGAGGCACTGGGAGACTCTTCTTGCACAGCCAAAATGTAATAATCCTTGAAATTATGCATACAGCAAGCTGTCTGTCTTGCGCGCATGCCCCACACGCATTCTTGGGTCTGAAAGAAACTAATCTTGAGGAACCGAAGGCGAGCATTTAAATTGGGCGAGCTCGCATTAATGGTTATTTCAAATTGATGAGAAAGTTCACTTGTATCTCTTTTTGCCAGTTCGTCTAGTAGCCATGCATTAGTTAAACAATAATGCTAAAGACACGGGGAGAGATACACGGGGGGCATGAACGTCTGCTCTTTAGTAAAGCTCTGCTGCTCTGACCCGTTTTATTAGCACATAAAGACAAGAACATTGTAGCTTTTTTGTGTTGCATGTGTAAGCAAAAATGAGCTCAGTGCTATAGAATCATAAGGGTAGTAGTAACAGAGATATTTGAGATTAGATCAAATAAGCCATGTTCATTTAATCTTCTTGTGAACTTCGTAAAAGTAGCTCAAGATCACCACAGCAGCAGCAACCGCAACTCCTACAGCACTTTGCGCCAGTATGCTGCTCTCCTTTGAAATTACCTTTGAACCAGAGGAAATTGGAGCAAACCCAAGCTCTGATAGTTTCTTATGCGATTCTGCATAATCTCTAAAGAATGCTTCCTCGTCCTGCCACAAATGATTTGAGTAGCAAATAAGAGAAAGACATCAAATTTAAAAAACCAATGAAAAGTGCCAAAGATATAAATTGCCAAGGCTTAGCTTATTTTGATGGGGAACAAGAAGACGAGCCTCAGATCACATTTACCGATGATTGAGCTGGATTATTATTTAGCTTATTTTACTAATTTCCATTTATTTGTTTTATTTTTTCAGATTGGTGGTATTATTTTTATTTTGGCTTTATATTATCTTAGTGAGCCAATAACCCTAGTATTATTAGGGTCAGGTTTAATCTCTGCTCTATAAACCTAATTTTCTATTGTGTTACAGTGTTAGCAACTTTTATATTGAATTATGAATATTTTGAGACTGTTTGCCTTTCTCTTCGGCTTCTTCGTCTTCTCTTATCAAATATCACTGTCCAAGAACCATCGCAAACAGAACTTACCTACACAATGTGTCAGCTTTTGTTCTGTGGTGTTGATTTGGATTATAGAATCAGATCGTGGTTACATTTATTGACAGAACAAATCGATTATTTGAGAAATAAAACACAAATGTAACCGCTGAATCCAATGAATTGAGAAACAAACACAGATGCTTTTAACATTTTTTTTTTGTCAAAAAATAATTAAGTCCAGTATCATGTCTGCCATATCAGAGTTTTGCGCCAAACCCAACCAACTGGTGAAAGTTAGGTGAGAAGGGATTAATAAAAAGTGATGCATTCACTGATCAAAAATAGAAGTAGCGCATTTAATTTATAGCTCAACATGAAACTCCTTAGACCAAAAGAGAGCCACATGGGGAGCCACCTTTTTGTTTGGCAAAAGAGAGCCAAATGGGGGGAGCCACATTTGAAATACTCAATGAAGGCGGCATCAACTTCTACAGGTCCAGGTACTACAATGAACACTAATCCAAGACTACGTTGGGGAAAACTGGCAGTGATAAACTTAGATATATTTTAAGCAGCAAAACGAACATAATATATTTCTGAGTCATATAGAATTATATCCCAGGTAACAATTCTATATTGGTTGCTGAACCGAAATAAGCAAATGTTACCTTTGCATACAGATCCACATAATGACGGAAATTAGGATCATCCACTAAAGCCTTGTCTGTTGGAAGTCGCAACAGACCCTCTGATTCCCCCTCCAAAAGTTCCCTGGTATGAAGACTAACGATCAATGGATGGCTGAAAATCAAAGGCTCTGAAAAACACCCGTACGAAGGAAAAGGCAACAATATGCAAGCCCTATTTCAGGTCTTACACAAAGTATGAGTTATCAAACTTAAGAGGTTCCTTAGTCCAAGGACCATCAAAACCAGATCTCTCTGGATGTGCCCTTCCCTGCAACAATAGAGCAAAGGAATGGTGTAATCATGTGTTCCATTGCCAAAGAAAACACATACAGATTAAAACATGAAGAAAGAACTACCAAAGTGTGGCCCCCAGACAGAGCAACAATATCCTTATCAGACAGACCCATCCAATAAAAGATATCCCTGAGATGTGGTGCACCTACACCAATATCGTACCAAAAGTCAATTCAACAATGTTTTTCAACCCTTTAAACCATATGCATGCAAGCACTCCACACACGACACTCTCGTAAGACTCCACCATAAATTTGAAAAAACAAAAAAACAACGGAGGTAAAGGAAGCGTGTGTGAGTGTGTGTGTGTGTGTGAGAGAGAGAGAGAGAGAGCAGGGGGGAGAAGCAGCAATGGCACTTAGATCCTTTTACAACTTAGAAGAGTGAAAATGTTAGATAGCCCTTCTACAACTTTTGTGTTTTTACTTCCACATCACATCTAAAATTTTCTTCCACAGAAAAGTTATACTGGCAGAAAGATGATGACAATAAACAAGTTTAACAGACAACAATCGTCAATTAAATATACCAGATGCACACCAGCACTCCCACAAATCAACTTTAGTCAAACTCTAGTATGTATCTATGTGAATCTGATGCAAATAGAGAGCACGGTTCCCAGGCGGAAACTGCTCCTTGAATCATGGGGAATGGATCTTATCCAGCTGCTATGATTCTTATCAACCCTTATCTTTATTTTCAAAATTATGTTGCTTAGTTCTTTCCTATTTTATTTCCGTAAGACTCTGTTTCTACGTTGGCAATCCTTTCCTATTTTGTTTGCTAATTTATAGCAACCTATGTAATTCTATAAAGGGAGGAATAATAACGCAAAGGAGGTGGTTGCTGATTTTATCAATCATTGAATTTGAATGAAGAGATTTCATTAACAGAGAGATTCTGTTTTCTTTCCTATTCCCTTTAGGACGTTGATGAGAGATCGATCCCTAGAGGCTTGCACCAGAATCTCTCGAGAAACAAGTAAAGAAAATAACTGCCGGGCAGACCTTGCTTAACATCTGGAAGTTGCCCTTCCTTGGGACAAACATTGAGTCCTAAGAAAAAGGAAAAATGGTAAACGAACAGGAATGAAATGTAAGAAGCTAAATCCTAAAAATATGCTACTATATACCTTTCTGCCAGGAACACAGTCAATGGTTGGGCCTCCAGTGACCTCAACGGCAACAACACCGGCAAGCTGAAAACACATATGATTGATTGTGGGTCAGTTCACTCAAGGCTTTCAAACCTCCAATTAGTTATCATTTTATCAAAGCAACATATTCTTGCTTCTCTCTTTCTACCCTCTTGGTTGATATCTTCATCAGAGAAAACCATGCTATGTCAAACAAATTCAACTGGAAAAAATATTGATATTAAACCCTACTGATTTCCAAAATAGTCAATAAAGCATAGATTATAAGCATAATGAGTTTTTCCACCATTATCACCTGGTATAGGTCTGCATATGTAATCTTGGGATGCTTAGATAATTATGATTGCACCGCATATCCTATTTTCAGTGATCTTAACATTTAGGTCTTGACGGACAGTGCACATTGCCAAAATTTGGTAGTTTAAAGGCTAATTTGTCATTACTATTCATTATTTTATTATTACTTTTCACATACTATTCACTACTATTCAATATTCTTTCATTACTTTTTCACTACTATTCATAGAATATCTGAAATCACCTCACTACCCAAACGCAACCTAAGATGCCAAGTAAAATATAGTTTGGGGCAGTTCAAAATCTAGTTTCCCCAATTATAAATCTCCAACAAGTCCTGCGAATATTACCCCTACAACATATAATGCAATAATTTACATTCCAAATGGGTCAACTAATTTTCTTTCTTCTAACACGGTTGTAATAAGTGCCTTTCTATAACAGAAAATTTTTGAAAAGCTCAAGCTCATTACTAGAAACATATATCCCAACACGTTCTTATTAATGAGAACTATCACTAAATCATGGAGGAACACCAACTTCTTGTGGAGGTACATACATCCTTAATGGCATGGTCATGGCAAAAGCAATGGGCCTGCATCCGACATCCAAGTGTCTCAAATTATATGAAGCTCAAGAGAGAAATGCCTTAGAGTGATATCAAATGAAGTTTCTAACCAGCAAGATGGGGCTTTCTTTTTTAATACGCTTCCTATTATCTATCAAATGCATAATCTATGAACTTCTTGTGGTATTTGCAGTAAAGGAAAAAAGCTTCACGCACCAATGAATGGCTTTTTTCAAGCCATTGTTAGAACCATGACTATATTCTTCAGCATTCCTAATCGAACCATTCGGTCCACCTGTTTTAGTCTTCACATCATGTGTGCCCGCGTCATGCCACCTAGAAAGAAAGAAAAAATATACATACTGATAATTATTATCCACTAGAACCAAAAAATTGAATGGGACAAACAAGTGAAAGATACGATTCGAACTTGGGCCCACCTCCGCCAATACTATCATAAATTATTAATTCTCCGCAAACTTTGAGGAAACTATCAATATTTAACACACATGACAAACTAAAAATTGCTAAATACGATTATTTGCTAGAAGTTACATACATTTGCTTTATCCAAATGAAAGAGTTAAAAAATAAAATATAAATAATGACAAGATTAGCTGTCTATCTCATCGCTTAGAAATTATAAAAGATCAATGGAAAAGAAAAAAACCGGTTATTGATTCAACAACTACGCCAAATACCCNGAGAGAGAGAGAGAGAGAGAGAGAGAGAGAGAGAGAGAGAGAGAGTACGCCAAGCGAAGCATGATGGAAGCGCAGTGGCCGGAGGCGATGAGGGCACGAAGATTATTACAGCACACCAGAATCTCCATGATTCTAGCACATCCAGCAAAACCGAATCTCAATGATTTTGGCACATCCCACCAGTTTTGCTATCCAATATTTGATTTCCTTGTATAGCAATTATTTGATTCTATTTCCATGTAAAGCATCACTCGTACATAGATATATATTTGTAAACCATTTCAACGAATAATAAGATGATTTATTCAGCAAACCTATTGTTTAACATGGTATCAGGCCAAAACAGATTCTGACTTACCTTTTTTCCCCTGCAGATGGCTTCTGCAACCGATCCTCCTCCAAATCCAAATCTTCCACCACCTTCTTCCCAATATCTCCTCCACCCCTCTGATTCTCCAAGCCTTGTTCTCGTTTCCGGTCTCCTCATCGATGACAATTTTCCCAAATGGCAGCGTGCTATTCGCCGTGCACTCAATGCTAAACACAAGCTCTCCTTTGTAGATGGCACTCTCAAACCCCCAGCAAAAACATCCCCTGATTATGCCCAATAGAGCCGAACCAAAGATATGGTCCTAACTTGGATTCTCAACACAATCACTCCTTCCCTAGCCAATTCCTTGGACTATCACGATGATCCTCGAGATGTTTGGCTTGATCTCGAATCTCGTTTTAGCCATGGAAATAATGCTCGTCTATTTCATCTGAAAAGAGAGATCTCCAACCTTCACCAAAACCAACTTTCCATACCCGACTACTACAACAGCATCAAACAACTCTGGGATGAGTTGGGAAATCTCCAACCTTTCACCGATGCCAGTACCTTCGAAAAAAGGGCCGAAGATGAACGTGTCTTTCAGTTTCTTCTCGGTCTCAATGATTCATACGCTGCTCTTTGATCCCAAATCCTTGCTACCGACCCTCTTCCATCTCTGAACAAGATTTTTTCTATCCTCTTTCAAGAGGAACAACAGCGGCTACTTCAAGTGTCCCGCATCCACCCAGAAAATCATGCTCTTGTTGGTCGGAGTTCTTCCCATGAACGGCCACCTCTCAAATGCACCGAATGCGGTAAGGATGGCCATTTGCGCAACCGTTGCTGGCGTGTTATCGGCTATCCCCCTGGCTGTGAATGCCGCAATCATCACAAGCCATCTTTGCTCGAGAAACCCCCTCCTGCCATTGTCCACCTCGCTACTTCTTCCTCTAGCCCGGTTCCAGCTGCTCCTTCCTCCAGCCCGGTTCCAGGCCTCTCCTCCGAGACCTATCAACAGCTCATGAATCTCTTACAAAATCCCTCACCCACTGCAAATTTTGTTGGTAACTCTTTCTTAAACCATACTTTTTTCGATTCTCATACTAATTGGATCATCGACAGTGGCGCTAGTGATCATATAAGCCACTGCCGATCGTCCTTTTTGAGTCTTCAAGAGCTTCCTTCCAGTCGTGAGATTCGGCTACCCACAGGTGCCATAATTCCTATTGAAGGCGTTGGTACCATTCAGCTCACCGAAAATATCCTCCTCTCCAATGTCCTTTATGTCCCTCTCTTTCATTATAATCTCCTCTCTATCCCTCAACTCACTAGTAATTTGCCGTGTGTTGCCCTTTTCTCATCTTCTAAAATTTTTTTTCAGGACCTTTAATTGAAGAGGCTGATTGGAGCGGGTGAAGCTTGCAATGGACTCTACATATTTCGGCCACAACAAATCGCTGCTTTCTCCGTTCACACTCTTGACAATAAGACCTTATGGCATTAACGTCTAGGTCACCCTTCCAGTTTTGTTATTTCTAATATTTTTAATAGTCCATGTACTCTTTCTTATTGCAATGTTTGTGCTCGTTCTAAATATACTTGCTTACCTTTTTCAACTCATGTTACTAAAAGTACGATTTCATTTAATCGACTTTATTGTGATATTTGGGGTGGATATTCTATTGCTTCTATTTGTGGCGCACATTATTTCTTGACTATTATTGATGATTTTTCACGCACCACCTGGATTTATTTAATGCGTTTTAAATCCTCATATGGATCCCCCCCATTGAACTTAGGGAAATCCACTTTAGGCCTCTTGGGTCCCCGGTCATAAGCCCGGTTTCCCCTTCTTTCTTCATGGAACTCATCATCATATCTTCTTCCATGTTGCCTTCTATCTCGGTCATAGTTGTGGTGTCTTCTATCAAAGTGGTTCTCATGGCCGAATGGCCTCTCTTCCTCAATGTCATAATCGGCCTCTTGGCCATCTTCATGTCTTGGCACTTCATACCTCACATCTTGAGGTCTTTCTCTAATGCTTGGACTCTTATGGCGGCTTCCACCATGAATCCATCTTTCAACCGCCACCTCATCACGTTCAATACGTCCACCTCTTCTAAATTCAACTCTTGGTGGCTCGTGCATGGTGCCATGATTGGAATTAGTCACACTTGCTTCAACACCATCAACAAAAGCCTCACGCCTTTGTGCATTAGTTTCATGCCGTGTAGCTTGGTCTTCAACAAGTCTCCTCTCCATTCTTTCAATACTCTCATGTGTTTCTCTTCTCATGTTATCCACGATTCTCCTATTTTCTTCATTGTTTCTTATAGTGGCATTCATAGTCATCCTTAATTCGGCCATATTGGTGTTGACCTCATTAAGTATGTCCATGACTTTGGAAGTGTGCCCTTCAAGCATCTCAATCCTCTCTCAGTTTGTAGTTCCACTTCCTTCGGCTTCATTGTGTCTCTCGGCCATGGTGCTTGCAAACTAGTCTTGATTCTCTTGCAAACTACTCTTGGATCACTTGCAAACTACTCTTGCAATCTGAAAATTCGGTTTGGTGAAGCTTGGACAGCAACTTGTTCTCACTCTTGGGCGGTTTGAAGGCTCAAAAGTCCAACCTTGAGTTGTCCACTTCGTGGTGGGCAACCCCTCTTGCAATTTCCAACCTTGGGTCCTCTACCTTCAAGGGTAGCCGACCCCTTCAAGAACACTACTCCGTCCTCTACCTCAACCCCCGAAACTCCGTAATTTTCACAATTCAATCAACAATTAAATGGGATCCAACGAGGGACTCCCCCAACCAATTCACAAAGTTTCAAGTTAACGCGTTGTTTACCTCTTGGAGAAGTGAGCACTTCTCAAAACACCAAACAAGAATCCTCTCAATGAAAGCACCAATTAATGTTAGGGACCCCGGTCAAGTCCCTAAACACTATGTCCTCCTCGGCTACGTTCTCCTTTGGTTGACCGAATTCTAGTTCCTCTCTTGCATTTAATGCATTTTTTTCCCTTGTCAAAAATCAATTTAATTCAACCGTTAAATATATTCGCACCGACAATGGCCAAGAATTTCTCTCTCAAAATTTACAAACTTATTTCCATGATCACGGTATCATTCATGAACGTACTTGTGTTGAAACTCCTCAACAGAATGGTGTTGCGGAGCGTAAGCATCGACATTTCTTGAATGTTGCCTGAAGTCTTCATTTTCAGGCACATTTACCCCTCAAATTTTGGGGCGAGTGTGTTCTCACCGCTGCCTATCTCATCAATAGAACCCCTACTCGCTCCCTTCAAAATCAAACTCCTTTTCAAATTCTTCTCAACACTCCACCCACCTACACTCACCTCCGAGTGTTTGGTTGCCTTTGCTATGCTCAAACTCTTACAACTCATCGCGATAAATTTTCCCCTCGTGCATCTCGTTGCATCTTTCTTGGTTATCCGAGCAACCGCAAAGCTTATAAGTTATATAATATGGATACACATGTCATTTTTTACTCCTGTGATGTTACCTTTCATGAAAACCAATTTCCCTTCCAAACTCTTGTGTCCCCACCTACACCTACTTCCATCATTCTCCCTTTACCTGTACCCGAAAATCCAGTTCTTCCTAACCCTTCTCCTTCAACCATACCTCCCGACCCCACCCATCTCCCTTCTTGCCCACATCGTACTACCACCCGACCTGCTTATCTTCTTGATTATGTTTGTCCCACCATACCCACGGAGTCCATTGCTACTTCGACCGCTGCACAGTCCTCAGGTACTTCTTATCCCTTATCTACATTTCTCTCATACTCTCATTTTTCTCCTGCTCATTATTCCTTCTTAACTGCTCTTACTACATCTGTTGAACCTACCTCTTATTCAGAAGCTACTCGCCACTCTCACCGGCTTGAAGCTATGTCCTCTGAACTCCATGCTCTTGAAGAAAATTCTACTTGGACCCTTGAACCGCTCCCTCTTGGTAAGCAACCCATCAGTTGCAAATGGGTCTTTAAGACCAAATTACGAGCAGATGGTACTGTTGAGCGTCACAAAGCTCGCCTCGTAGCCAAAGGCTACACTCAAGTTGAAGGCATTGACTATCATGAAACCTTTGCTCCAGTTGCCAAAATGACCACAGTTCGTTGTGTTCTGGCTGTTGCCGCCGCCAAAAATTGGATTATTCACCAAATGGACGTCAACAATGCATTCTTACACGGCAACCTTGATGAGGAAGTCTACATGAAACTTCCTCCTGGTTATTGTCTTAAGGGGGAGACACGAGTTTGTCGTCTACGGAAATCTCTCTACGGTCTCAAGTAGACCTCTCGGAACTGGTTTTCTAAACTAACATCTGTTCTTCTTACTGCAGGTTTTGTTCAGTCTCAGGCAGACCATTCTCTTTTTACTTTGCTCACTGCTACCAACCTCACCATTGTTCTTGTTTATGTTGATGACATCTTGGTTGTTGGCAATGATCTTTCTCAGGTTACCTACTTCAAAACAATCATCTCCACTCACTTCAAAACTAAGGATCTTGGCCCTCTCAAATATTTCCTTAGGCTTGAAGTTGCTCGCTCTTCTTCCAGCATATTTCTCAATCAACGGAAATATGCCTTGGACATCCTTGCCGATAGTGGTCTTCTTGGTTCTCGTCCTGCTTCCTTTCCTATAGAACAAAACCTGAAGCTAAGCGACACTGATAGTGACCTTCTTCCCGATCCAGGACTTTATCGACGGTTAGTTGGACGCCTCATTTATCTTACCATCACCAGACCCGATATCGTTTTTGCAATGAATATTCTCAGCCAATTTATGCATGCCCCCGGGTTCCGCACATGACCGCTGCCACACGTATTCTTCGCTACATTAAAGGCACTCCAGGCCAAGGCATTTTCTTTTCTTCCTCCAATGATTTGCATGTTCGTGCTTATACTGATTTTGATTGGGCCAGTTGCCCTACCACTCGTCGCTCCACTACCGGTTTCTTCATCACACTTGGTTCCAGTCCCATTTCTTGGCGTACTAAGAAACAGACTACAGTGGCTCGCTCCTCCACGGAAGCTGAATATCGTGCCATGGCTGTCACTACATGTGAACTTGTTTGGATTCAGCAGCTACTTCATGATCTTAGCATCTCTCACACCGATCCTATGACTCTCTATTGTGACAATCAGTCTGCCCTTCACATTGCTCAAAATCCAGTTTTTCATGAGCGCACCAAACATATTGAAATTGATTGCCATATTATTCGTGACAAACTTCGTTCAAGTCTCTTCACCACCGCTCATCTTCCCTCTTCTGAGCAGATTGTCGACATCTTCACCAAAGCCTTGGGTTTTGATCTCTTTTATCACTTATCTCACAAGTTGGACATTACGGATCTTCATGTGCCAACTTGAGGGAGAGTATTACAACACACTAGAATCTCCATGATTCTAGCACATCCAGCAAAACCAAATCTCAATGATTCTGGCACATCCCACCAGTTTTGCTATCCAATATTTGATTTCCTTGTATAGCAATTATTTGATTCTATTTCCATGTAAAGCATCACTCGTACATAGATATATATTTGTAAACCATTTCAATGAATAATAAGATGATTTATTCAGCAAACCTATTGTTTAACAGAGATCGCGACAAGCCTTGTCCACCTCCTTTAGGTACTCCGTGTCAACGACTGGTAACGCCATCGAAGCCCTTCTCACACTGCTCACCGACTCACTACTGCTTGAGAGGGGGAGTGAGATGGATGAAATGGATTCTGACTGCTTGGTATTGGGAAGTAGGAACTCACACACAAAGAGTAACACAGCCCAAGGCAAGGAGCAGAACTTTTTCGATGGGTGAGCCAAGACAGAACCAATGGTCTCAGATCAGATAAGACTCAAAAGTATACGCCTACAAAATATTTCACACATTTTATAACAATGTATTAAAATAAAGTATTTTAGTAAAATATTATTATTTTTATACAATATTTTATTAAAATATCATCATTTTTAACGATTATTATAAAATATGTTATAGAATATATCGGGAATAAATCATTTTCACCCCAACAAGGCAAAAACCGAGACGGTTAACACAAATGCTCGCTCACATAGACGGTTAACACAAATCGCTTGTGGTAGCAAAGCTCTTCGTAAAATATAGACCTTCACGTGTCAATAAATCAAATGACTAAAATCTACAAAACAAAGTCAAACTTCTTTATCTCTATTTTCAACCCCACAAAATAACAATATATTTTCAACAACGGGCTGCTTTCAATGTACATCAAATTTATATCTCATCTTATATAATTATTATAATTTTTTTAAATTCTTTCATAATATATAATAAATAATTTTATTTTTTAAAATTTTAAAATAAAAATAATATTAAAATTTTATATTATAATAATATTTTATTTAATTTTCAATAAAACATATATATCATCTCATCTAAACTACGTAACCAAACGAAACCTATAATGTTTTTTTTTTTTTTTTCCCAAAGGAACAACATGTTAAGCTGTCTTGTGTATAATATTAGAATTTGTTTTTCTATTTATAAGCCGTATTCAACTTGGAACAAAAGAATATCCGAACAAGAATTTGCTCGTTTGGACCGAACATGTCCCACCACAAAATAACGATAAAATAATTAAGAATGTTTCCCTCAATGAGATTATTGGTGCAAAAACAGAGTTAGTTGTGGTTGTGGAGGTCTTAACCGCGATTGTAGTTATAAGTACAACCATGTACATGAAGAACAAACAAATCCAAAAGGTAATGAAAGGTCACAAAGAAAAGGCCGAGAGAGAAGAGAAAGCTCATGAAGTCCTCCATTGTAACTCGATCTGTATACGTCCATTCTTGGAGTCTATAAGATGGTACTTCTCGTTGATTCGTTTGTTGGAAACAACATCCGCGAGATTGATATCAATATAACCCAGAGATTCCTGTTTCAAAAACAAAGAACGGCTTCCATGATCAAGTTTCAAAAACAAAACTAAGATAACTAGAGAGAGAGAGAGAGAGAGAGAGAGAGAGAGAGAGAGAGAGAGAGACTGCACTTATTAAGAAATGGTCATCAATCAAACACAAGTATCTGCAGTCACCATGTAAATCAATGTACCTTGGGATGCAGCAGGCCCATCCTTGATGAGCTGCTGACAACCTCTACGTGCATTTTTTCCTTAATGGGAGGCTCATCCAGCACAAACGAGAATTCCTCTTCCCACCTTGGATCTCTGCTCTTCTTTATATGCTGTACCAGAGCAAAAAAAAAAAAAAAAATAGTAATCATAATCCATAGGCCAATGAAGCAACCCGGATTGTAGGAATAACCGCATTGCTTTACTCGTACTCACTAAAAGGTAAGCAAAATATCGTGCAGCACCAAATAAGGTCGGACCACATGAACAAATCTGAAATCAAATTTCAAAGGATGAAAATTTTGGCAGATGGTAGTGCCAACTTCATACCTTCGTTCTTTTCTCTTCGCCTCTGAAAATAATCCGTACATAAGGATTCGTGTGGTGCTTCCCTTCAACATCTTGAGCTTCTTGAATCATAACAACCAATACACCTCCACCTGCAGGCGTTCCATCTTGAGCCGTCTGTGTTGTCTTCGTTTCTTCAAAACCTTTTGGTAAGTCTTCCTCTTTGAAAGGCCTATATGTCAATTCCACAACAAGCTGCCCGCGTGATTTTTCATTTTGAGCATCATTCAAGTCCATATTTTTAAGGAGGTCCAGAGTCATAACTTTTGGCTCATCAGGGGTTAGTTCTTTCAGAGGGACTACCTCCATTCCCAGTCTGTCATGTTTGCCAACCTAAGAGAAGGGAATAAAAAGCTTTAGATGCATGGCATGAAAACAAGAAACGGCTTCTGACCAGCTATAAGGGAAAATACACCTGCTCCCAGTCATAAACACGAAGCTCTAAAGCCTGGGATTGTGGATCTTTAACCACAATACTGAACTCCTCATTCCATTCAGGATTCAAGGTTTTGTACTGCACAGTGGTCTTCTTCGATGGAAGCTTATCCTCAGTGATCTTTAGTTTCACATAAGGGTCCGATGCACCAAGAAGATCTTTCTTTTTCAGTTTCATGGCCCTCACCACCTTCACATTGAGAATTCCAACGGGCCTCTTGGAAGCTCTATCAGTTCCAATAGTTTTGTTAGCCAAATTACAGATTTGAAAATCCAAATATATACAATTCTAGGATACAATGCAAAAACTTACTTTGCTGGATCCAAAATAGGTACTTCCAGGGTTAGGGGCCATAGATACATTTTGGCAACCTGATCTTTTATAAGCTCCTGTAGAAAAAATCACTTCTGGAACAGTTAAAACCACAGACCACAATAAAATATAGCCCTTCATAGACGAGCAAATCTTCCTAAGTAGGCAAAGAGTCCAAACATCCATCTGCCACAGCAAACACAATTTCTCCATGCAATTCAGGGACCCACCCCTGCTTTAAGGGAATCCAACTCGGGTTGCAAAATGGAGAAGAGATCAGGATTCAGGGGACGACTAAATTAAATATATAATAAAAGGTGCTGTACCTGGACAAACCTGTAGAGGCCAGGTATTGACATAAGATCAGCCCCAAAAAGCTTTAGTCCAAAGTCAACATGTGGCTGAAGAAAGAAAATAAAACATAATCAGAAGAGAAGAGTTCCACACAAAAGGCATACCGAATGTGTTGGACCAATATAATTTCAGATGGAAGCGAATCCTGGATGAGTTTTCTCCTGAATGTACTTTGAGATTTAAATAGACAATTCAAAATGTGTTGCAGGTAAGAACAATGAAGAGTAAATGTTTCAACATTATGAATCTAATAAAGTAGACCGAGATTAATTGCATTCTCTAATCAATCACTTGAATCATTATTTGTATTTTATTGATCATCTGAATCATTAGGAAACAAGTACTTCAGCATAAGAACTTGTGAGTTCATAATATTGGAAATTATTTTTTGATCGGCTCTCTCAAACACGCACATAATGGGTTTTGAATCCACAAATCTTACCTTTCTCCTCTTTTGAAGAGGGACAAGATGCCATCTGAACTAACGCTCCTTGGCCTACTGTTAGAAATTACCTCAACACCTCTACACATGGCAAAAGATTTCGAAAGTATCCGCAAAAACTCAAAAAGTGCTTATAGACATCCAACAATGATAGGATTTAAGTTCCATGGACTCGGGTATGCATGTAAACTGTAAAGTGAGGTTATATAGTCATCAGACCACTCTAACTACTAAATGTTCAAATATTAGGACAAAGGATATGAGTAAATTCTCAAAGCTTTCCAAAAATCACTTAAAGTCCACCCAACTATTAAAGTACCCATGTAAAATGGACCAAGGAAATATAAGCCGAATGGTAAATAACTAGAACCATATCACAAACCTTGTCCATGAGAGAAACATAGATTTTGGCAAAACAAGGAAAACTTGGAACCAAGGGCTTCAGAGTAATACGTGGTGCAGCAAAGACTTGCAAATCAACCGCCTGAAATCATCCCAATTGAACTGTATTAAGAATCAGATATTCTCTCAAGTATCATAAAATCTTCATCCCCGAGTAAAACAAACCAATCACCTGGACAGTTGCTTTTAACCCAAATGCTTTAACAGCAATAGTGACGTTAGGATTTCCAGCCCATTTTATGGACGGTTCCATAATCAACTCCTTCTCATCAGTGACATAAACTTTCATGCCTGAAAAAACAAAAGTTGCAGCGAAGAATGAGGAAAAAGCATTCTGAATAGCAATAATCAAGATATACAACAAATCTTTAGGATCCCTTCTAAAAGCTACAGATGTTTCATAGAGCACTTATAAAGCTTTCTGCCACAATGCTTTTTTTTCTCTCTCCATACGAAAACTAGTTAAGAACTCACAAGTCACAAGACAGCTGTCTACAGAATAAAAAATATATATAAAACAAGTAATTCACATCTACAAACCTTGAAAAGTTGGTGGTAGGGACCCCAACGTAAGTGTTTCAAATTCGACAGACTCGATTTTATATTTCGGAATTTGTTCAGCAATTATAGGTTTTGCAATGTTCCTTGCAGTCTTGCAAATTGCCTAGTAAGAAAAATAAAAGAGCTCAAACGCTTACAAAGACATAAATAGACACAGTTAGGTAACGGAAAATAAAATGAAATAAATTTCAGGAGCAGTCAGACCTTGTCAAGATAAGGCCACATATACTCGACAAACTTGTTTAGCCAGTCAACCTTCACAAAAACAAATACAATGAGAACGAGAATGAGATTTTCAAAACAAAATGCAAGCAAGGCAGAAAAATTTAGCATAGCCAAAAACTTGCAACTACTTTTTTACACATACACGATCATAGTCTGGATTTTTCACCCAAAGTGGTATCTCAGGAAGCATCCGCTGCAAAGTTTCTGAGTCTTGCTCAACCAGGGGACGTATTACAGGATCCTGACCAAGCCAACAGAAAACAAATTAAATCAATTAAAATTTACCATGCAGGTAGATCCCAACGTTTGGGCATGAATCATGATTATACCCAAACCTTTTTTATTTTTTTGTTTACGTGCAAGTAAAATTTTATTTCATGCAGTGAAGAAACATCTGGGCTATTGGCAAATGCAAATTTCGCTGAAAATGCCGTATTGAACTGGAAAATTGAAAAACAAGGTTCCATCAATAGACTTTCAGTCGCCTTCCTTGACCCTGCTTTAAACATTAGATTTAAGGCAAAGAAAGGTCATAAAGAAACACTCTAGGCGATCGAGTAATTGCAATAGACACTCTCGCGAGGTGTGAAGTGTTTATCAGGACGCCAACTAGTGACAAACTGCATTTCATGCAGAAAACATTGCCATACCTGTTGCAACCCAGGAAAAACAAAAATGAGAGAGCGATATTTTATCCCATCTCTCTATGTTCTGAGCATTGGTTCATGAGTTACTACCCTGCTTTCTTGCTTTTCTTTTTCTCATTCCCTTTCCTTTTGCTTTCTCGGCAACCAAAAGGAGCATTAAAAAAGGATGCAACTCCAACTCCAAATCAATATATGTATATAAACACAGGCACACGCACAAGAGCATACAAAGCAATGTGAATACGTAATGATATGTACATTTATATGTTTGAGCGATACAGGGAGGGAGGGAGGGAGGGAGAGAGCGAGAGAGGGACCTGAACGTCGCTGGGTTGGAAATAGATGAAGAGGAAATATCCAGCAACAAGACCGATAGAAATCCCAATCCCAAAACCAGAAAAACCGAATATAGTACTGAAGAAACCCATCTCAAATCTCCGTCCAAAAGCCAAAAAACTCCCCGGATCAAAATTCTGTCTCTCTCTTTCATCCGCTCAGAAAACTCCAGAAAAAAGAAAAAGCCATTTCCAAAATCCTCGAATTGTCCTCAGATCGAACAAACAAGTACGATTATAAAAAAACCAAATCGGGATCGAATAAGATTTAAAAAGTTGGAATAAAATAATGACTTTGTCGTCCTTGTCGATTGAGGTAAAATGGAAATCGTAGAGAGGATGGTCAATAGGTTGGTGGCACTTGGCACTGAGAAGAGACAGAGAGGCAGCGTAAAGCCCAAATCTTGATTAAATTTTTAATTAAAATCGAAAAGATCTAGGTTTGAGAAAAGCGTATTAAACTGGTTAACCGAAAAAAAGATATTTTTTTTCATCTCCCTTTCTTCATTTAAATGTAAGTTTATAAATAAAATATAATAAATATTTTTTACTCAACTAAATCGTATTATAAAATGATAAAGATTATATGGTGAGTAACGTTGGGCTTTGTTTGGTCAGATCGTACACGTGGGGAATTTTGGGACGTTATAGTGTTCAAGTTATTGTGCAGAAGGCCACTTGGCTTCTCCTCCTTGGGACGCTATTTTTTTTTTTTTTTAATGTTTACGTTGTGATTGTGTGGTTAGGCCAACGCTTGACACGCGTTCCAACTTAAGTGGGCCAATGGGCCTTTTTTATCCGTTGGTTTGAAAATGAGTAATTTACACAATATTTTTCATAGCGGTTTATATAATTAATTTCAGTGATTCAACGTACAAAGTACATTTGCCACATTTGTCTAATTTTAAGAAAAAATAAAATTTCTAAAAATAATATGTTTAAACAATAAATAAAGTGTGATTCCTTACATGCAGCACAAAATCTTAAATAATTGAGTTGTTAGTTCACAATCATCAAAATTGGAAGAATACATAAGATTGATTAGTAAATAACTTTAGGTCTGTGCATAAAAGGCTTTGAGCTTGACCCATCCAACTAATTGATCAATCCAACCTGAACAAAAATGGGTTCATCGGGTTAACATATATATGCGAGTTGTGTTTAGTCAAAAAACGGACGAAAGTCACGAAACCGATTCTCTTTTCCCCCACTACCTACAAAGACCCTAGCCAGTGGCGTTCTACGTCGCCATTCTTTGTCACTGTCTCCATCAGGGTTCTCCATCGCCGTTCGCCATCGCCGTCTCTGTCGCCGTTCTCCGTCATCG
>QEOT01008319.1:0-14160 GCA_003123785.1 Pterocarya stenoptera | reverse complement strand
GGAATTATAATAGGAATTTGATAATGTACTAAGAAGTAATAAATGTAATCAGTATCGTCAGATATATCTTACTTTAGGCAGAAGCGAACGAATTTATTATGTAGCGAACGATATCAAACTGTATCTGCGAAGTTTATGGAGCATTGCTTTGGTACTGCATTCTGATATTTATGCTTTTTTATTATGTAAAACAGTCTCTACAAGCTCTTAAGAAGATATCTCAGGAACACCCGACTGCCTGTTTGCGAGCTGGTGCTCTTATGGCAGTGCTTTCATATCTGGATTTCTTCTCCACGGGAGTTCAGGTAACTCACTGAGTGAATTCTCAGCGTCAAGTTGGTTCCACCGGATTACTACATTTTGCATTTTGCATTTTGGATCCCCATGAGTAATTCTCGTTTTTCCTATCCTTTGTTCAGCGAGTGGCATTATCCACGGCTGCGAACATGTGCAAGAAACTCCCCTCAGATGCTGCTGACTTTGTGATGGAAGCTGTCCCCCTATTGACAAACCTTCTTCAGTATCACGATTCAAAGGTAATGGCCATGATATATAGTTTGTGCATAAGGAATGCTCTTCTGGGTGTGGTGTCCTCACTGTGTGCAATATGTATGTTGGTAGGTGTTGGAACATGCTTCTATTTGTTTGACTCGAATTGCTGAAGCCTTTGCATCATCTCCGGATAAATTAGATGAACTTTGTAATCATGGTCTGGTTGCACAAGCTGCCTCGGTTATTTCCACCAGCAATTCTGGAGGCGGACAGGCATCTCTCAGTGCGCCTACATACACAGTTAAGTGCAGTTTGAGCCTTCAAATTTGATGCTCAAGTAATTCTCACCAATAGTTTAGATTTAGGCTTAGCTGAATTATTTGAGGCTATGCATATTGGAGTGGTGCTTATTTTCACCTGTTGCAGGGTTTAATTCGACTCCTTGCCACTTGTGCAAGTGGCTCTCCTTTAGGAGCCAAAACTTTGCTTCTCCTTGGAATCAGTGGCATCCTTAAAGATATTTTAGCGGGTTCAGGCATATCAACTAATGCATCAGTTTCACCTGCTTTATGTAGACCATCAGAACAGGTATTGCCCTTTTTTGTTTATACTTGCTTTGATGATTTTCCACTAGCTGGGCAGGGTCTTTGTTTTCATTGTTGTATGGGTATAGCAAAAAGCTTTTGACCTTTGTCAATTTCTTCTTGACTTGTACATATCATGACTCACAAGTTAAATACGTTTAACATCAATTCTTGTTTTCCTCCTCAATGTTATTTTTTATAATCTGTCATAGATCTATTAAGCAGTTATATCAAAGTCTTGGACTCTAGCAATTACCTTGTACATGTTGGGATTTCAAATTTTTCTGAATTTGATTTCATTATGCAGATTTACGAGATTGTCAACCTGGCAAATGAACTTCTACCTCCGCTGCCGCAAGGAACCATCTCTCTCCCAGCTAGCTACAATTTATTTGTGAAAGGGCCTATTGTTAAGAAGTCGTCTGCTGGCAGTTCTGGGAAACAGGAAGACACAAACCTAAATGGAAATGTCCCTGAGGTTTCTGCTCGTGAGAAATTATTGAATGATCAGCCTGAGCTTCTTCAGCAGTTCGGAATGGATCTCCTTCCCGTCCTGATACAGGTAATTTTTTGGTGATCCTAGCATGTATCTATTTTTTACTCGGTTTAGTTGGTGAATATAGAGTTTGTTTTCTTGTCAAGCAGATCTATGGTTCCAGTGTGAATGGCCCTGTTCGTCACAAATGTCTGTCAGTTATTGGAAAATTGATGTACTTCAGTACTGCAGAGATGATTCAGTCTTTATTAAGTTCAACAAACATATCAAGGTATTCAACTTTAATCAAATATGATTTTTTGACGTGAATACGCCCTGCTACATGTGCAGAATATAATAATCGTTGCTTCATTATTTGCTTTGGTTGGGTAGTTTCTTGGCTGGTGTTTTAGCATGGAAAGATCCTCATGTATTGGTTCCTGCTCTTCAAATTGCCGAGATTCTTATGGAAAAGCTTCCTGGGACTTTCTCCAAGATGTTTGTCAGAGAAGGTGTGGTACATGCTGTGGACCAACTTATCTTGGCTGGTAATCCAAGTTCTGTTCATGCGCAAGCATCTTCCACGGAGAAGGATAATGATTCTGGCTTTGGAACATCTTCACGCTCCAGGCGTTATAGACGACGGAGTGGAAACACCAATCCAGATGGAAATGTTTCAGAAGAACCTAAGAATCCTGGTTCGGTAAATATTGGATCGCCTCCAAGTTCAGTGGAAATTCCTTCTGTCAATTCAAATCTTCGTATGGCAGTCAGTTCATGTGCTAAAGCTTTTAAAGACAAGTACTTTCCATCAGATCCCGGTGCTGTTGAAGTGGGAGTTACGGAGGACCTCTTACAATTAAAGCATCTTTGCACGGAGTTGAATGCTGGAGTTGATGACCAAAAGACTAAATCAAAGGGAAAATCTAAAGCTTCTGGGTCTCGCTTGGCAGATAATTCTGCACATAAGGAAGAGTATCTGATCGGGGTTATATCTGAGATGCTAGCAGAACTAAGAAAAGGGGATGGTGTGTCAACTTTTGAGTTTATTGGTAGTGGTGTTATTGCTGCTTTGCTGAACTACTTTTCTTGTGGCTACTTTTCTAAGGAGAAAATATCAGAAGTTAACCTGCCCAAGCTTCGCCAACAAGCACTTAGAAGATTCAAGTCATTTATCGCTGTTGCACTTCCTTCCAATATCGATGAAGAAAGTGTAGCTCCTATGACTGTCTTAGTTCAGAAGCTTCAAAATGCTCTTTCCTCCTTGGAGCGTTTCCCTGTTGTGCTGAGTCATTCACCAAGGTCATCTAGTGGAAGTGCACGCCTTTCCTCTGGACTGAGCGCATTGTCTCAGCCTGTCAAGTTGCGCCTATGTAAAGCCCAGGGCGAGAAATCTCTCCGTGACTATTCATCTAATGTTGTTCTGATCGATCCATTAGCAAGTTTAGCAGCTGTTGAAGAATTTCTTTGGCCCCGAGTCCAGAGAGGTGAGTCTGGTCAGAAATCCTCAGCATCTGCAGGGAATTTCGAGTCTGGAACTACACCTATGGGAGCTGGTGCTTCTTCTCCATCTACTTCTACTCCTGCTTCCACCACTCGTCGGCATTCTACCAGATCCAGATCATCCGTTAATATTGGAGATGCATCTAAGAAGGATCCATCACAAGAGAAAAGCCCAAGTTCATCAAAGGGAAAGGGAAAAGCAGTTTTGAGACCTGCTCAGGAGGAGGCTAGAGGACCTCAAACAAGAAATGCTGCTCGTGGAAGAGCAACAGTAGATAAAGATGCTCAAATGAAACCTGTGAATGGGGACTCTACCTCTGAGGTATGTTGCCTTTTTTATTAGTTTGGCTTGTGCTTCCATTTACTGAAAAAGAAAAAGGCTTCTAGTGCTTCCATTCAATGGAATGCCAGCTTGATCAAAGCGGTCCATGATTGGGAGATTAATACCTTTATTTCATTTTTGAATCTACTATATTCCTCTAGTTTGAGATGGGGAAAAGTTGAAATGCTTCACTGGGTCCTTGCTGAGAGAGGAACGTTTAACGTCTGTTCTTTGTACAACACCTTACTCATCATAGTAACAATCCCTTTATTTGAAAGAGCATCTGGAGGATTAAGGTTCCTACCAGAGCAATGCTTTTGGCTTGGACAACCTCTTTGATAAGATCCTGATTCCTCACCATTGATAACCTAAGGAAAAGATATATCCTGGTGGTTGATTGTTGCTACATGTGTAAGAAGAGTGGGGAATCAGTGGGTCATCTTTTACTCCATTGTGAGGTAGCTAATGCTTCGTGAAATGATTACTTCAAACACGTGGGTTTGGCATGGGTCATTCCGAGAAGTATAGTTAACCTTTTTATTCTTGGAGAGGGCTAGGTGGCAGCTCACAAATTGTAGCAATTTGGAAAATAGTTCATAACTTCTTCAAGACTCTTACAGTACAGCTTCTATGGACTTTAATGGGCTAATTTTCATTATTTCTATCTTTTTCTCCTCTTAGTTGCTTTGTACTTATAGATTGTTGATGCTTATTCAAAATATTTCATATTTCCTCCTGTTTTCTCACTTGTAAGGAAAAAAAAAAAAAATTCCTCCTGTTTTCTCCAAATGTTGCTCCTGAATATCAATTTTCCTTCATTAATATCTTGAACCATATATTGCAGGAAGAGGAATTGGATATATCTCCTGTCGAACTTGATGAGGCATTGGTGATTGAAGAGGATGATATTTCCGATGATGAGGATGATGACCATGATGATGTAGGTTTCTGGTTTTTCAATTTTTTTTCCTAGCATTCTTCAGAGATGGTAGATGTGCACTTCTTTTTTTCGCAGATGCTTATCAGATAGCATATTAGATAGCAGCTTGAAGCTCTCCTTCCTTTTTTCTTGTTTCTTTTTGGGCTGGGGTGGGGGATTAAAGAAAGGTGCTAAGGTAGCATTAAGGTAGCAGAGCGGCCTTCTGTTGGTTGTAATGTTGCTCATCATGGAGTCATATGCATCTTTTCTTGATATCATTGTCTTTATTTTCTTCCAGGTGCTAAGAGACGATTCTCTTCCTGTGTGCATGCCTGACAAAGTACATGATGTAAAATTGGGTGAGTCGGCTGAGGATAGTTTTGTTGCTCCAGCAGCTAGTGACAGCCAGACAAACCCAGCATCTGGTTCTAGTAGCAGAGCTGCTACAGTTAAGGGTTCTGATTCTGTTGATTTTAGGAGTGGTAATTGTTATGGGTCAAGGGGTGCAATGTCATTTGCTGCTGCTGCCATGGCTGGTCTTGGATCTGCTAATGGTAGAGGTATTAGGGGAGGCAGGGATAGGCAAGGACGCCCTTTATATGGAAGTTCCAATGATCCTCCGAAATTAATCTTTACTGCAGGTGGGAAGCAGCTTAATAAGCATTTGCCTATCTATCAGGCTGTTCAGCGACAGCTTGTACTGGATGAGGATGATGATGAGAGGTATGCTGGCAGTAATCTCATATCTAGTGATGGAAGCAGGCTGTGGAGTGACATTTACACTATTACATATCAGAGGGCAGAAAGCCAAGCTGATAGGCCTTCTGCTGGAGGGTCGCATTCTAATACGGCATCAAAATCTACCAAATCTGGTTCTGTTTCCTGTCCAAACTCTGATGCCCAGTTGCCTCGAATGTCACTTCTCGATAGTATCTTGCAGGGAGAACTTCCTTGTGATCTGGAAAAATCTAATCCTACTTTCAATATATTGGCACTTTTGCGTGTAGTAGAGGGTTTGAACCAACTTGCATCTCGTTTGAGAGCCCAGGTAATTTGCGACAATTTTGCCGAGGGAAAAATCTCTAGTCTGGATGAGCTCAGTACAGCGGGTGCCAGGGTTCCTTCCGAGGAATTTATTAACAGCAAGCTTACTCCCAAATTAGCACGGCAAATTCAAGATGCACTTGCACTGTGCAGTGGTAGTCTTCCTTCATGGTGCTACCAGTTAACAAAAGCATGTCCCTTCTTGTTTCCTTTTGAGACCCGACGCCAGTACTTTTATTCAACTGCTTTTGGGTTATCTCGCGCTTTATATCGTCTTCAGCAGCAGCAGGGTGCTGATGGTCATGGATCAGCAAATGAAAGAGAGGTGAGGGTTGGGAGATTGCAGCGCCAAAAGGTCCGTGTCTCCAGAAACCGCATTTTAGATTCTGCTGCAAAAGTTATGGAGATGTATTCTAGCCAGAAAGCTGTGCTTGAGGTAGAATATTTTGGTGAAGTTGGCACTGGATTGGGTCCAACCCTTGAATTCTACACACTTTTAAGTCATGACCTACAGAAAGTTGGACTTGGAATGTGGAGAACGAATTCTTCCTCAGAGACACCTTCAATTGAAATCGGTGGAGATCAAAATAAAAATGGAAAAACCAATAATGCTGATGGGGGCCTTGTTCAAGCCCCTCTTGGGTTATTTCCTCATCCTTGGCCTCCAAATGCTGATGCTTCTGACGGTAGTCAGTTTTCTAAAGTTATTGAGTATTTCCGGTTGGTAGGGCGTGTGATGGCGAAAGCTCTTCAAGATGGGCGGTTATTGGACCTGCCACTGTCAACAGCATTTTATAAGCTTGTGCTTGGTCAAGTAAAGATTATTTCATTCCAAACGTTCTTTTTTTTCTTTTTTCTTTTTTCTTTTTTATAAGTGACTCACTCAAAACCTTATCATTTCTTTCTTGCTTAAAGTTGCTAAGTTATTATATATCTCTGTTCTGGTCAAGACATTTAGCCTTCTAATCCATTGCAGGAGCTTGATTTGCATGATATTCTTACTTTTGATGCTGAGTTAGGGAAGACTTTGCAAGAATTGCACGTCCTTGTTTGCCGGAAACAATATCTAGAATCAACTGGCGGTGATAATAGCAATGCAATTGTGGATTTACGTTTTCATGGGGCTCCAATTGAAGCTCTCTACTTTGATTTTACACTTCCTGGTTATCCAGACTACAGTTTGAAACCTGGAGATGAAAATGTACACAACTTACATACCTTGAACATATCCACGTTTGCATGTCATATTTTTAAAAGAAGAAAACTAAGCGAATATTTGTCTAATGTACTCCAATTCCTAGGTTGATATTTATAACTTGGAGGAATATATTTCCTTGGTAGTTGATGCAACTGTCAAGACTGGAATAATGCGGCAAATGGAAGCATTTAGGGCAGGGTTTAATCAGGTTAAGTTCCTATTCTGATCATTATTATTTAGCAAAGGTTGCTGTTTTTTTATATTCATGGACTCTTTTCACTTTATCAGTCAATATAGGTGCACTAAAATGTTCCTATCTACGGGAGTTGATTCGTTCTTGGACTAATGTGGCCTGACTTTGTTTGGGGAAGATTTACAAATGCAATAAAAGAAATTTATGGAATTAGAAACCTAGTTTGTACATTAATGGAACTCCTTCTACCACTCAAAAAAAGTATTGAACTCCTTTCATCAGCTCTTATAATTTTTTTTTTCAAATTAAGGAATGGGGATATATAGATTGGTTCATGTGCTTTGACATCTGTTTTTAAGGTTTTCTAATGCACCTAAAGTGGAAGTTTACGCAATTAGAGCTGTTTATATTTATGTTTAAAACCTGTTATTGATGAATTCTATCCTCAAATACTGATCTAATGCTATACTTTTTCCCTACTGCTATGAATTTGTATTTTGATACATATCCTTGAATATATTAAATGAGAAAAATTTAACGAAGTAACACATTGAACATCACATGTTTTCCTTTTGCAACTTTAGATGCACTTAGTTAAGCTCTTTCAGTAATGGGTCCTTCTACAGGGACCGATGGCTTGCACCGATTGGTGCATTTCTTCTGCTGTTTTTTTTTCCTTTCAGTAATTGTAGACAGGCAAAACTTTGTGGGCTCATTAAATAACACTTTGCTATTTCCCTTCTGTGTTTCAGAAGCTATTAATTTTTTTTTAACAAAAGCTCATGTTTGAGAAATTCAGAAGGTTCCTTTCTATAAATGTGGTTGATGTTGTCGCCAGTAATGTTTGAATTCTAAGTGGTGTTGTAACCTGCAGTGCCATAGGACTTTCATGGCCATACAATAATGTTCAGCTTAATGTCATGCGTTGAAGAAACTATGAGAATGATTTGTGATTTCAGTTTATAATTGTTCCCTCTTCCTCAGCCAATAACAAGTTCAGCCGTCTTCGTCCTCCCCCTTTCCCAACTCCCCCTCATTCTCCATCTTTCTTCTCTTCATATTCCACAAAATAGTAGTGGGTGATGTTTGGTGAAACAGATGCAGGTGGTGGCTTAGGTAATGTTCATTTGATAAATAATCTGGTTGCTGGTTTCAAGACATACCAATAAATAACTTATAAAAAAATAGACATACCAATAAATAAATCTCAAACCAACCAATTTTTCAGTTTTTTCTACACCAACTATTACCTAGACAACCTTAGTTATCCTAAAATACCTGCTGTGAAGAAAGATTCCAGCAACTTCAAGTTCTGTTTCCAGACTGAAAATTCAACCTTTTCAAGTCTGATTTGAGTAACAAACCTACTTCCTTTTCAAGTGGTTACACGTGTACATGATGTTGACATCGTTGAACTTAGAAATGCTTATAGTGGCAGGGTGTGTGGCTAAAATTGTGGCCAAGGCAAGGTCTTGGTTGTGGAAAACTAGGAGTGAAAAAGTTTGAGGTGATTTTCAACAGAAAGCTTAAGATAGAGAATGGGGGTGTTAGAGAGGCTGTGAGGGGAGTCAATGAAAGGAGAGAGATTTATGAACAAGCATATAGCGACACTTTGTTTTCTAAGTAAAAGCCTGAAGATTACTGGCTCTTTCATCCATCAGGACTTCCACCGCGATTCATTCAGCAACTTTTTATACTTATCTCTTGTTGCAAACTAATGCTAGGGTTTGATTATGACATACTTTACTGGACCCTACCTTCTTTTGAGTTCCTTTGATTCTGGATATGCTTGTCTTGGTTTTGAGTTACAAAACCTCTGCTGACACAAACTCGTTCTTATGCTGCACGAAAATCAGGTCTTTGATATCTCATCTTTACAAATATTTACTCCACATGAATTGGATTACTTGCTTTGTGGCCGCAGAGAGCTGTGGGAGGTAAGTTTCTTTTATTTTTGTATTTACTTATTAAAAAAAAAAGATCTGACTAACCATTGAAATTTTCAACAATCGTCTTCCTCACATCACCTTTTTTATCCTTCTTCTTCACTTATAAAAACAGAAGAAGATCTGATTGGAATCTCTTTTGTAGAATGTCATGGTTATACCTTAATTTCTAACCTTTGCAGGCTGAGACACTTTCTGATCATATAAAATTCGATCATGGATATACTGCCAAGAGCCCGGCAGTGGTTAATGTATGCTTCTCTTCCTAGATTTGGAAGTCTGTCTACTGGAAATGAATTTTTACTTGTTTTTATGTGTGGTACTTATGATGTTGTTTGTGATGTTGTTAGTTACTGGAAATTATGGGAGAATTCACACCAGAGCAGCAGCGGGCTTTCTGCCAGTTTGTCACTGGTGCACCTAGGCTTCCACCTGGTGGTCTGGCAGTGCTCAATCCCAAACTGACCATTGTGAGAAAGGTATCAGCATAGTTGGTGTAGATTTAAAAAATGTCTTTTGAAGTTGTGTTTCTGTGATGCATTTGCTATTTGACGTAAATTGTTTGATTGCTGATATCCAGACTAATGCTTGCATATCTTGGGTGCAGCATTCTTCGACTGCTGCTAACGTAGCAGTCAATGGGACTGGGCTTTCAGAATCAGCAGACGATGACTTGCCTAGTGTGATGACATGTGCAAACTACCTGAAGCTGCCTCCTTACTCCACAAAGGTATTATGGTTGGTAATATAGACAAATACAAGAGAATACAAATGTGTTGATCAAGGTGTGGTTTTTATTCGTATCTACGTGCTATTTGATTTTTGTCACTGATTGGTTAACTTTTTAAAACAGGAGATAATGGTCAAGAAACTACTTTTTGCAATCCATGAAGGACAGGGATCTTTTGATTTGTCATGAGTTTTTGGGACAAACCAATCGACCTATGTATATTGCATCACAGCATTTATTCTCCTGCAAAAATTTTGATGTGGAAGTCAAATAATGGCGTCTGATTAGGTGCCTCTCTATACTAGAGCACGATGGAGGTCAGTACCTATCTTCTCATGGTGGCTGTATACTCGGGATTTTGTTGCTAGCCTTTGTTTTAGATCTTCCATTTAGACCCCATTTCCGCATATGCTAAGTTTTCCTTCCTGGAATTGTTTATTCTTTCTGCAAAACAGCCACATCAGTGCAACTGTTAATCCTTTTTTTTTTTCCTTGGAACTTCATCAGTAATATGTATATTGGTGTTATAAACAATAGCAGAACTGTTTTCAGGTTGGATCGCCAATATTTTCAGGAAGCTGTAAAGGAAATTGGAGAGCACCTTTTCAGCTGCTAGGGTTTGTAAATAAACAGGGAATTTGTTTTGTTTTGTTTTCAATTTTTAACTCATTGGTGGTAGATATACATACATAAATGGTATGAAATGTTTAAAGGGAAAAATAAATAATTCTGAATATTTGTTGCGACTTTCTAGTTCATTGAATCTGTTGTCAATATCCAAAATTTTATCTTGCGCCTAGCCTACTGTTCCCATGTGGAGTATGCTAGACTTGCTAACACCTAACAAACTGTTGATGTGGTAGGGCTTTCACATCAATTTACATAAAAAGATTATTGGCACTTAAATTCTTTTTATAAATATAATGCGTCCTATAATAAGTTGGTGCATAAGATTAAGGAAAGGTAATGTATGAACTGTGCTGCATGGTCGGAATTGCATGGGAATGGTTACAGTTAAATATATGAGATTTATTCACTCAGTGATTATTGATAGTTGTGAGCAAAATGTTGCACTGTTTCTGGAAATCAAAACATATAATTTAGCTTGTACATTTTATTAGATAAAGATTTTAAACCCATGGTGTAGAATTGTATGATTAGAAATCCTACATATCCCTTCCAAATGTTCAATAAAACTATGATTATAAATAATTAGAATCAAGTACATTAGCTCTACCAAGTTCTCTAATCCTAAAAGTATTCAAGGAATTCATCAACCGCGTTTTTACGAAAGGAAAATTATATCTATATTTATAATTTTAATTATATAATTATACATGCTGATGCGTGGCTACCGAAAATGGTGGAAATTTGAAAATTCAAATTAAAAAGGAAAATATTGATACAATGTAGGGTTAGGCTTTGACGGAGTTGGATTGGTCAATTCCGACTTCGATTTGGGTTGAAGGTCAATTTGAGCTCAGACTTTGACTAAAATTGGAGGCAGAGTCGGAGTTTAATCTAGAGTTTGGCTAGGTCACTGTGTCGGAATGGGCCTTCTCTTAACCTGTTTTTGGGCTTGATCTAATTTTTATGCCCGACTTGTTTCATATTTCTACATGATTAGTTTTTTTAACATAAATAAGCTACAAAAGTCTAAATACTATAGACTTAATTAAATCCAAATTATTATAATCCATCTATAATAAAAAGTCAAATAGTTTTTTTGATAAATAATAAGAAATTTTAATGACTAGTAAATAGGCATAATCAAATTACACAAGAAGTATACAAGAGGCTAAAAGCAAGTTATGCAAATTGTCTCCATTCAATACAAGAGCCTTCATTCAAATACACTAAGTACTAAAGAAACTCTCTTCAAGAGACAACCATTTCATTCCAACCATAAACATCACATCAAACATAAGGGGATCATCCTCCAAATAGTAATAATGCAATTATTTCCCTTGAAACCTTGCCAACAAGTTAAAAGATCCACCACTTGCTTAGACATCACCCAAGCAATACATTTTCTACCAAAAATCTTATCCCAAAACTTTTTAGCTACTTCGTAATGAAGAAATAAGCGGTCAATAGATTCATCATCTTTCTTACACATGAAACACCAATCCACAACAATTAGTCCATGCTTTCTCAAATTATCCATAATCAAATCTTTTCAAGGGATGCCAACTAGAAGAAAAATGCAACCTTACTAGGCACCTTAGATCTCCAAATGCAATTCCAATGAAATTTGTTGACACAATGACAAGTTAATGCCTTATAGAAAGAGCTAACTTGTGTTATCGCCTATAAAAAGAGCTAACCGAAAATTTGGGATTTCTTGCATGGATCCACAACAAACTATCGCCTCTTTCCTTGAACAATTTTCATATCAAATAACCTTCCAAAAAAATTAGAAACAACATTTATTTCCCAATCATGCACACCTCTTATAAAACTTACATTATATTGAAAGAAAATAAAAGAATCAGCCACAATAAGTTCTTGATTTTTTGCAATCCTAAATAGGGAATGAAAAATGTTCTTAAGAGTTGTATCCACATACCAAGGATAACGCCAAAAACGAATCCTAGTTCCACCACACCCACCTTGAATTTAATATGGCTAACAAATTCTTGCCAAACAATCCGAATAGATTTCCACAAACCGACTCCATACACTCCTCTAACTTCATTAGTACACCAACTCCCCACACCTCTCATATTTCATATCAATAATATTCCTCAATAACTCATCCCTGTTAAGATGATACAACCATAGCCATTTTTCCAAAGAAGAGTTTTGTTAAAAAGTTTTAAATTTTGATCCCCAAATCTTCCACAATAAAGGAAATATGTTTGAAGATTAGACAAGGTATTCCTAATCAAAGTAATTCATCCCCCTCTTGACAAATAAATCATTTTCCAACCAGCAAGCCTCTTCTCAATCTTCTCAATCACACCATCCCATATCATCAAAGATTTATGAGGAGCTCCCAAGGAAAGACCATGGTATCTCATAGGTAAAAATCCACTGGAACTATTTCTGACTTAAATAAGTTAACTCTAAGCTCAGAAACAGTTTCAAAACATAACAAATGGGCTTTCAAAGAAATGAAAATAATCCTGATTAGCCTCACTGAAAATTAAAGTATCATTAACAAAAAGAAGATGTTAGACTTTTGTGCTATCTTGAGAATCATCTCCCACCACAAAACCCGACAAGAAATTGTCATCCACTCCGGCTTCAATCATTTTACTCAAAGCATCTTTGACAATGACAAAAAAAAAAAAAAAAAAAAAAAAAAAAAAAAAANTCTCACACAATATCCCAACAAACTTGGAAAAATGTCATGGAAAAACCATCTAGGCCTAGAGCTTTACCCCTCGCCATTCCTCTAACCACATCAAGAACTTCCTCTTCTTCAAAAACTCTCTCCAACCACTCCACACTAGATTGATCAATGGACTAAAAAACCAATCCATCCAATTTAGGTCTCCAAGTATCTTCCTTCCGAAAAAGCTTTTTATAAGAATTCACAATATGATCCTTAATAGCCAAATGATCCAAAAGAATAAAACCAATTGTATGAATAACCTCAATAGCATTATTTCTTCGATGTGAGTTGGCCATTCGGTGAAAAAACTTTATCTTGTTTGGGTACCGAGAGTACCTGAGGTACTCTCAAACACTCTCACTACTATTCTTTATTTTATTATTACTTTTTACCTACTTTTTTTACTATTCATTACTTTTTACGTACTTTTTATTACTATTCAATATTCTATTATTACTTTTTCACTACTATTCACAAACATTCTCAGATACTTTCACTACCCAAACCATTAGTCACCTTCCTTCACCCAAAGAGTCTGAAAATTTTGTCTCCAATAAATTTCTTCCAAGACTTAAATCGGTAAATTTCAATCAAGGAACACTAATGATCTAATCTCAAAGTTCAATACATAACAAATTGCAAATTTGCAAGTACAAATATAAAATAAATAACAAGCTCAAACCATAACAAATTAGACCTTGCACCCTAGGACGCTATTTTAATTATAAACACCCAAGTTTATCAACTGCATAAGAAACCATCATTGACCGAAAACCCATACTGAATTGATTGATGATCAAACCCTAAGCTATTTTAATTAACGTAAAAAGTGTCTTTAAAACATATAGATAACATACAACAATGGAAAGCAAGAAAAAAAAAATTAAAAAACATAAACCTAAAAAATAAAAAATAAAAAGCAAACATGCCTTTAAATAAATCTCATTCAATAATCTCAAAAAAGCACATCATGGCATTCAACCTGATCCCAACAATGTAATTGGTCTCTAGCTAGCTGTAGTTTCTTCATGTTCCCATCTGGGATCGAGCAACCCAGCAACATATATAAATATATATATATAGCTTGGTCTTTCACTTCATTTTGCTATATTATCAAATATTTTCAGCAATTCACTCATAGACATGTATCAGGTAGAAATGGCCATCTACATACAACACTTTAATTACATCTAATTAATAAATAAAATTAAGTTTGCAAACCCAAAAAAAAACCCAAGTCCGAATCCTTTCAAACCCTAAAAATCAAACTCTATGCTATTTTAATTAACATCTAATCAATAAATAAAATTAAGTGATTAAGTTCAGGAATCAAGAGTCTATTGACTCAAATTGATTGATGATCAAAGTTGGGCTTGATGTCGGAGTCTCGAGGCGGTGAATGGAGGAGAGGAGT
>QEOT01008317.1:4832-18021 GCA_003123785.1 Pterocarya stenoptera | reverse complement strand
TTGGAACAACCTAAGAACTTTCAATGAGTGTAGGACTCTTCAAATAAGGATAATGATGGGATTTAAGAGTAATTCGGATCAAGAGAAATAGTCAGAGTCCAACATGCTCTAGGAGACTGTCTGGATATACTTTAGTATTTCGACCGTAACTTTCTACTCACAAATCGGATTGATTCGATTCCAGATGCGTTAGAAAGCTGACTTAAAGGGCTACGACTTTGTCTCTAATAGAAATTTCCAAATTCGAATTCCTGAAGTGCGTACATGGCTGCCAAGATAAGTCCTAAGATTTAGGCGATTTTTCTAGGCAAGAATCATGAAGATATTAGGGTTTCTTTCCTACCCTATATAAAGATATCATTAGGAAGCTGAAAAGAAGAATAAGGGAGAAATTTAATTCTCATGTCTACCGTTTGCTTTACCTTTCTCTTGAGACTTTTGTTGTCCATTATATTTATGGATAACTAAATTCTCAAGTAGGGCTAGGGATGAACTTGCACATTTGATGGTATTTGTAATTTATTTTTGATTTATGTATTTGATTTTCAATTACTAAAACTCTTTTGTTTTATCATTCTCAATTCATCGTTGATGTTCTCTTCTCCGAATAATCATAGAATTTATTCTGTTTATGGATTCAGTCATGCTTTTTCTATTGAATGGATTAGTTCTTTGATTATGTTTGGATCAATTATTTATCTATATTGATTTAATTCTTTGCTGCAATATCACTTCTTGAGTATATTGTCGTCGTTGGATTTTCTCAATAGTGATAATAATTTACGTTTTTAAAAGTGGTGAATTATTCTTCATAGGGTTACATTTGGTTTAATCTTGATTTATAAATCTATATATTCCGATTGGAAATTTTGGGAATTGAGTTTCCAATTGAGTTATCCAATGAATAAATAATAATTAAAATACCGGATTTGTGCAAGGGATTCCTAACGCTCTACTGTTTGTCAAATTTAAGTACTTTTTCTGTTAATCACTTTGCTTCACTTTAATTTACATTTAAAATTAACCTTTGTTCTCTACTAATCATTTAATATTTTTCCTTAGTTTTTTTGTTCCTTCTACTATTCTTTTAATTTGTCTCTCTGTGGAATCGACACCTGATGAGTGTACGAAAGTACACTCTAAATATCCTATTATTGGACTATAATGCTAAAATGTGAATAGAAATTATAGGAATTAATGTGTATTATTGAATTGAGTTTCTATTTATTTTGAGATACTCCTTAGCAGATTTTTATGTTTAATTTCAGGGACTATAAAAGAGTAAGTCAAAAAGACCCAATCAAATCCAAAGGACTTTCAAATGGGCAAGAGTTGGAACAACCTAAGAACTTTCAATGAGTGTAGGACTCTTCAAATAAGGATAATGATGGGATTTAAGAGTAATTCGGATCAAGAGAAATAGTCAGAGTCCAACATGCTCTAGGAGACTGTCTGGATATAATTTAGTATTTCAACCATAACTTTCTGTTCACATATCGGATTGATTCGATTCCAGATGCGTTGGAAATATCACTTAAAGGGCTACGACTTTGTATCTAATAAAAATTTCCAAATTCGAATTCCTGAAGTGCGTACGTGGCTGCCAAGATAAGTCTCAAGATTTAGGCGATTTTTCTATGCGAGAATCATGAAGATATTAGGGTTTCTTTTCTACCCTATATAAGGATATCATTAGGAGGCTGAAAAAAGGAGGAAGGAAGAGGAGAGGAATTTAATTGTCATGTCTACCGTTTGCTCTACCTTTCTCTTGAGATTTTTGTTATCCATTATATTTATGGGTAACTAAATTCTCAAGTAGGGCTAGGGATGAACTTGCACATTTGATGGTATTTGTAATTTATTTTTGATTTATGTATTTGATTTTCAATTACTAAAACTCTTTTGTTTTATCATTCTCAATTCATCGTTGATGTTCTCTTCTCCGAATAATCATAGAATTTATTCTGTTTATGGATTCAGTCATGCTTTTTCTATTGAATGGATTAGTTCTTTGATTATGTTTGGATCAATTATTTATCTATATTGATTTAATTCTTTGCTGCAATATCGCTTCTTGAGTATATTGTCGTCGTTGGATTTTCTCAATAGTGATAATAATTTACGTTTTTAAAAGTGGTGAATGATTCTTCATAGGGTTACATTTGGTTTAATCTTGGTTTATAAATCTATATCTTCCGATTGGAAATTTTGGGAATTGAGTTTCCAATTGAGTTATCCAATGAATCAAGAATAATTAAAATACCGGATTTGTGCAAGGGATTCCTAACGCTCTACTGTTTGTCAAATTTAAGTACTTCTTCTGTTAATCACTTTGCTTTGCCTTCATTTGCATTTAAAATTAATCTTTGTTCTTTCTACTATTCTTTTAATTTGTCTCTCTGTGGAATCGACACCCCAAAGCTTTGCTACAAATACCGCGTTATTCTTTGGGCGTAATCAAATTTTGGCGCCGTTGCCGGGGAGACGGTAAAAGAATTGCTAGATTGTTTTTCTTTTCAGCAGTTTGTAAAGGCGGTAACTTCGTTCCTTCTTTTTGCTTGCTGCATTTTTTTTTTCTCTTTTAATTATTTTGTTACCTTGCATGCACAGATATAGAGACGCTTTGGGTAGATTTGCTTATAGGCCTGTGCTAGAGTCAGGATCAAACTTTTTAAATCCTTTATTTGACAATCCATCTAGTCCTGAAAAAATGAGTGAACACGAAGATCAACCCATTAGAACTCTTCAGGATTACCTCCACCCTACACGCACAGCCACACCATCATGCATCATGTTTCCAGCTAATACTCGCCAACTGGATTTTAAAACAGGGATGATACAGTTACTCCCTACTTTTCATGGCTTGGAAAATGAAAATCCATATGTGCACATTAGGGAGTTTGAGGAAGTAGTTGCGACTTTTCATAGTCACAATGCAACTGATGACGTTGTGAGACTTAAGTTCTTTCCTTTCTCTTTGAAGGATAGAGCTAAGAGTTGGCTATACTCACTAAGACCCCGATCTATTGGGTCATGGAGTGAGATGACTCAAGTCTTCTTTAATAAATACTTTCCCCAACATAAGACCAACGCTTTAAAAAGGCAAATCTCCACCTTTGCACAAAAGGATAGTGAGACTTTGTATCAGTCTTGGGAGAGATTTAAGGAGTTGTTGAGTATGTGTCCTCACCATGGGTATGAGAATTGGCGCTTAGTGAGCTATTTTTATGAGGGACTTACATATAGAGAGCGCCAATTTGTGGAGATGATGTGTAATGGTGAGTTCCTACAAAAAGATCCTGATGAGGCCATAGAATATCTCAATGAGCTTGCTGAAAAAGCTCATACTTGGACTGGACCTAGTGCTACTGAGAGCACAAATAGGTCACGACCTGCAGGAAACCTAAATGGTGGTGGAATTTACCATCTCAGGGAAGAGGATAACTTAAAGGCAAAGGTTGAGATGCTCACTAGGGAGTTAGAGGTATTAAAGACTAAGGACTTGAAACCAACACACGTGGCTAATCATGCAGAGTCTTTTGGACCATGTTTTGTGTGTGGCGGGGTAGATCACCTCGCCCAAGACTGTCACACACTTGCTGAGATGAGAGGGGTGTATGAGGAACAATGTAATGCCTTGGGTATGTACAAGAAGCCTTTTACACCTTACTCTGATACCTATAATCCGGGGTGGCGCAATCACCCCAATTTTAGCTGGAAGTCTGAAAACCAGCAGCCTGCACAACCCCCTAGATCATATCCTGCACCATATCATGCACCTTCATCTTCTAGGAGTCCTTTAGAAGACACTTTGCATGCGTTTATTGAAGCACAAGGTAAAACTAACCAAAAGTTTGAATCTTTGATTATGCAGGTTATGGAAGAAAATAAGGAGATAAAGAGCCAAGTGTCCAAATTGATAAGCTCATTGAGTGTGAATGAGCGAGGTAAGTTCCCTTCTCAAGCTCAGTCTTCACACCACGATCAACACATGACGAAAGAAAATTTGAAGGAGGTGAATGCAATTCTGACACGAAGTGGTAAGTCATTGCACATCCCAACAACGAACAAATCAGAGGATGTGGAAAAGGATCAAGATAGTAGTGATGCGGAGCTGCCCAAGGAACCAGAGGTGACAAAGAGTCCTATTAAGATACCATTCCCTCAAGCTTTAAAATCAAGCAAGCGAACTATGGATCCTAACAATGAAATCCTAGAGAATTTAAGGCTGGTAAAAATCAATCTTCCTCTTTTACATGTGATTAAACAAGTGCCTACTTATGCAAAAGTTCTCAAGGATTTGTGTATAGTTAAGAGGAAGCACCATGTAAAGAAGACTGCGTTCCTAACAGAGCAAGTTAGTGCTCTAATTGAGCAGCGGATTCCTCCCAAGTACAAGGATCCTGGTTGTCCAACCATTGCATGCAACATTGGAGATCTTGAGTTTGGGCAAGCCTTGCTAGATTTAGGAGCTAGCGTGAATCTAATGCCTTATTCAATTTATTTGCAGCTTGGTTTGGGTGAAATTAAGCCCACTTCTGTTGTGCTTCAATTGGCTGACCGTTCAGTTAAGAAACCAAGAGGGATAGTTGAGGATGTTTTGATCCAAATTGACAAGTTTTACTACCCTGTTGATTTTTTAATTTTGGATACTCAATCGGTTGTTGAGTCTGACTCTAAGATTCCTCTCATATTAGGTAGACCTTTTCTTGCTACGGCTAATGCACTTATAAACTGTAGGAATGGGTTAATGAAACTATCTTTTGGAAATATGACCATGGAGGTCAACATATTCCACATCAGTAAGCAGCCTGGGGAGGATGATGAGTGTCAACAAACATACATGATTGACACACTCATAGACAAGGGAGTTCATACAACTCATGACTCTGATTCCATTGAATATTTTCTTGTTAATTCTGAGTTTGATTCTATGAATGATTCATCTGATGTTGATGTTTGTGCTATTTTTGATGAATTTCAGGATTATGGCCTACATATTTTGCACCCAAAATTTGAGGAGCTGTCTAAGAAAAGTAAAAATCAGATTCCTTCAAGCATGGATAGTCCCAAATTGGAATTGAAGCCAATGCCCTCAGGTTTTAAGCATGCATTTCTCGGCCTAGGTGATACTTCCCCTGTTAGTATTTCTTCGAAATTGAATGTGGATAAGCTTGAGAAATTTCAGTTGACCAAGTTAAAGGAATTAAGAAATAATGCTTATGAGAACTCTAGAATCTATAAGGCTAAAATGAAAACGTTTCATGATAAAAATATTTTGAGAAAAACGTTTAAACCTAATGATAGAGTGTTCTTTTATGATTCTAGACTCCATAAGCACCCAGGAAAACTTCGGTCTAGATGGACCGGCTCCTTTGTCGTGAAACATGTTTTTGAAAATGGGGCTGTAGAAATAGGAGATCCTAATGATGGTCGGATCTTTAAAGTAAATGGTCAACGCCTTAAAGTTTTAATTGATAAGCAAGTTCCAGAAGTGGAAGACATTCCACTTGTGGATCCGGTCTATCAACTTTGACCACACGACGCAGGTATGTTTTCTTTTTCTTTCTTTATTTGTTTTGTTTGTTTTGTTTTCTCTTATTTTCTCTCTTTTCCTTTTTGTTTGCTGTTGTTTTCTTTGTTTTTGTTTGCAGGTTAGTTTTATTTTGTCATTTCAGTTTACCATCCTTGGTGCTTAGCAAGCTACTCACATCACTCATCAGGTGTATTCTACCCTTTTTAGTCACTCCCCATTCAAATTTGATTCTTAAACATTGAGGACAATGTTTCATTTAAGTTGGGGGGTGGTGGTGCAAATTCAGTATTTAAAATACTTGTTGAAACTCTGTGGCATTTTTTCATGTGTCAAATTTTTTTAATTTGCATCACACGTGCATCATTTTCACATATGTACTCATTCTCATTCATAGTCGTCTTCGTGAATTCACCAAACCCACCATAATAATTTTTGCTGAAGCATTCACAGAACTCCTAATGCACTCATCCAAACTTTGTGGTAAGATAGTGGTTTGACACATGTAACTAGAAAACTCTTTTGCTTAAGCGTTCATGTGAGTTTTGGAGAGGATTGAGAGCCTACAAATGCAGTAAATTGTGATAAGCATTCATTGATCTATTGAATTGGACACTTCTTTTGAGAATATCATTACATGGTTTGTGGTAAGATGGTGGATATACTTGGGATATGACGAAGGTCAACTTAGGATCAACGTTTGAGCCTTTCAAGCTAACCCTTTCCATCTTAAACCCTTAGTAGCCAACTTTGAGCCAATAAACACATGTAGCTTTTTGTTTTCATATGCCCACATCATCCATACCTCTCCACATTGGAGTATAACCTATACACTGATTTTTCCTACCCTTGTTACTTCCAAGTGTGTACTAGATGTGGAATTTTTATCTTTTCTACAGAAAAATAAAAGGAGAGAGAGAAAGGGGAAGAACATGAGTTACAAGATGTTCAAGTGAGTGAGTTTCAAAGGTAAAAATACCAAGGTTGGGTACAAATAGCAAAATACCAGGGTGACATACATAATTGTTCACCAAGTAAAAAAAAAAAAAAAAAAAAAAAAAAAAGAAAAGAAAAGGAAAAGAAAAAGAAAAAGAGGCAATAGTCAATGATTTGAAAAGTTGGAGAGTACATCAAGTGAGAAATGTGGTTTATTGAGAGGTTTAATAAGATTCCCTTTGTATGTACTTGGAAGTTTTTGAATCATTTTCATCCTTTTCTTTCATATAGCCCCGAACCCAAGCCACATTACAACCTTTTGTGTTGACCGTTCTGATCCTAAGTAAGGTTTTGGAAAGAGTGGTGGAAGTCTCATTTATTAGTGTTCCTATCATAAGATCAATGTTTGCTTGTTGCTTGTACATAATTGCCTAATTGCCCATGAGAGTGTGTGTACACCCATTGTCAACTCCATAGAGAGAATCCTCACACGAAACACTTTTATACCCGTGAGTTATGGAGTTGAACCTTTCGCTTGAGATGTTCTTAATGTTGCATGTGTCAAGACTTCTGGTTAGATGGATATAGTTTGGAACACATACACACTCTGTGGATTGCTATAGGTGGATTGCTTGTGATAGGGTTATTGAATTCCTAAGATTGCTTTGATATGTGAATCTGGAAAGTGTGATTTGGTGGCCTTTGTGTATAATTTTATTTGGTCTATCTCGACGTCTTGGCATGAAAATTGCTAGGGACTAGCAATGAGTAAGTTGGGGGGTGTGATGAGTGTACGAAAGTACACTCTAAATATCCTATTATTGGACTATAATGCTAAAATGTGAATAGAAATTATAGGAATTAATGTGTATTATTGAATTGAGTTTCTATTTATTTTAAGATACTCCTAAGCAGATTTTTACGTTTAATTTCAGGGACTATAAAAGAGTAAGTCAAAAAGACCCAGTCAAATCCAAAGGACTTTCAAATGGGCAAGAGTTGGAACAACCTAAGAACTTTCAATGAGTCTAGGACTCTTCAAATAAGGATAATGATGGGATTTAAGAGTAATTCGGATCAAGAGAAATAGTCAGAGTCCAACATGCTCTAGGAGACTGTCTGGATATACTTTAGTATTTTGACCGTAACTTTCTACTCACAAATTGGATTGATTTGATTCCAGATGCGTTGGAAATCTAACTTAAAGGGCTACGACTTTGTCTCTAATACAAATTTCCAAATTCGAATTCCTGAAGTGCGTACGTGGCTGCCAAAATAAGTCCTAAGATTTAGGCGATTTTTCTAGGCAAGAATCATGAAGATATTAGGGTTTCTTTCCTACCCTATATAAGGATATCATTAGGAGACTGAAAAGAAGAATAAGGGAGAAATTTAATTCTCATGTCTACCGTTTGCTTTACCTTTCTCTTGAGATTTTTGTTGTCCATTATATTTATGGAGAACTAAATTCTCAAGTAGGGCTAGGGATGAACTTGCACATTTGATGGTATTTGTAATTTATTTTTGATTTATGTATTTGATTTTCAATTACTAAAACTCTTTTGTTTTATCATTCTCAATTCATCGTTGATTTTGTCTTCTCCGAATAATCATAGAATTTATTCTGTTTATGGATTCAGTCATGCTTTTTCTATTGAATGGATTAGTTCTTTGATTATGTTTGAATCAATTATTTATCTATATTGATTTAATTCTTTACTGCAATATCACTTCTTGAGTATATTGTCGTCGTTGGATTTTCTCAATAGTGATAATTTACATTTTTAGAAGTGGTGAATGATTCTTCATAGGGTTACATTTGGTTTAATCTTGATTTATAAATCTATATCTTCCGATTGGAAATTTTGAGAATTGAGTTTCCAATTGAGTTATCCAATGAATAAAGAATAATTAAAATACCGGATTTGTGCAAGGGATTCCTAACGCTCTACTATTTGTCAAATTTAAGTACTTTTTCTTTTAATCACTTTGCTTCACTTTAATTTACATTTAAAATTAATCTTTGTTCTCTATTAATCATTTAATATTTTTCCTTAGTTTTTTTGTTCCTTCTACTATTCTTTTAATTTGTCTCTCTGTGGAATCGACACCCCAAAGCTTTGCTACAACTACCGCGTTATTCTTTGGGCGTAATCAGTTGCTTACTTGCTGAGATTTAATAATCTCACTGTGGTGTTTCCACCTACGGTTCCATCTTATGGAACTATAGACTTTGAAGCAGAGATTGGGTATGAGCCTGAGGGACCGACTCTATGACTTGCTGATGTTATGCTGCTTTGGTGATATGGGATTTGTTTCCCCCATGTTATGTTTTTCTTCCTTTATTTATTTTCCTGTTGGATGACTATATAATCCTCTTGGAGGACAATTGTTGCTGTAGTATTTTTAATTTTTCTGGTACTTAGTACGTATGCCTCTTTCATATAGAGATATGGAGTTATCATCAACTTAACTATTCAATATTTTCTCTCAAACAATTCTAAAAATATCTCAAACTAATAACTCTATATCTCTATGTGAATTTAAATAATTGGAGACTCATTAAGTTTTTTAGATTTCTCTTGAAAATCACACTAGTCACAGTAAAGCATCTCTGCTTTCGCTCAACTAATGGTGTTTAATCCTAAAACTTTAATCACAAATCACCTCTTGGTCTCATTGCAACCCAAAAGATCAAACAATAGTTAGATAGAAAATTGTAAGCATTAAGAATAAGGAATAAATACCCAATCATGAAATATTGAAAATAAAATAACTTGGAGTATAAACTGTCTGTTCAATGCTAGGCTACATCAAAGCTCTAGAAAATAAAATTAGTTCATAATTAAATTAAAAATAAAAAGAATAAAACTGGTGTTATTCGTTAGAGTCAGTTGATGAAGCATGTGGCTCCCGCCTCTGCTCCCCTAGATCTACCTCCTTGAAAGAAACTCAAATATTAAACTCAAAACTATCGAAACCTAAACTCAAACTCTCTAAAATTCAAAACTAAAAACTCAAAAACCAAAAGAACCCTTTCCCACAAGACGAGGTTAAATAGATGTCAAAACTCAAATCCGGAAACAAAATAAATGCGGCTACAATCTAACCTAAAAATCTGAAAAATAGTTTCTAAAGATAGATGTTAACATGAAAAGAAAATTATCCCAAGAATATCGAAATTATTTAAAATGGAAGATTCAGTGATATTCGGCTTGATTTGCGAAGTTCGGGAGGATAGAAGCAAGTAGATTGATTGTGGAATTCGGAAGGTGGTCAGCAGCAGATTGATCCTGGTCGGGAGGAATTATCCCACAAAATAGATACTATGTGTGCTAAATATAACTAGTGTGAAGGTCACAAATGCACGGGCGTGGAGGTCATAAAGACCACATGACCCTCTCCTCACCTACTGAGTTGAAAGACTCCCAATCGGAATGAAAGACACCTCTCGCATTTTCTAGTTATTGCCCACGATGTCGTTTAGGTTGGTCTTTTAAGTTGGTTGCTTAGACTAATCGTCCAATCTAACCGTCGAGATCCTTGTCGCCAAGTCTTTGTGCCTTCTGGTCGCGCTTTGTCTCCTCGCCTGCCGAGAGGAAGGTCTTCTAGCCTTTGGGAGAGAGAAATCTATTTGCTGCCCACGCGACAAGGCTCCTCGTCCAAACCTCATTGGCTCTCTTTAAATCTCACTACCTCTCATCGGTCTGGATTCGTAGTCTCTTCTTTTGTATCAAAATACTCTCATTTTGCACTAAATCTTCTCATTCCTTCAAATCTAAGAAAATAAATAAAAATATTTAGAAATAAAATAAAATCGATAGTATTGAAAGGAAAATGACATTTTTCATAAATAACAGAGTGATACATATCACATAAAAATAGCACTTATCAAATACTCCCAAACTTAAGCTTTTGCTCGCCCTCGAGCAAAGAAGAAGAAAGACAATTAAAACAAGCATTGATTTAATTAACAAAATTTATTGCCTCAAATATTGTCTAAAGTCTATAATTCAAAGGATTCATTCAAGATCAATCAAGTCCAAAAGTTAATTCAAAACTCAATTCTACCGCATTATCCAACCCTACATTCATGCATACCCATCATTCTCACCTCATCATAAGCTCCCCAGATAGTTTTATGCAAACAAGTAAATCAATAATAGATCTCTAAAAACTCCATAGACTTGCTTTTCAAATCACTCTCGACTAATGTAGAACATAAACTATCACCAGGGATCAATAGGTCTTTATTAAGCTTGTGATGTAAGGTTAGGGCGAGGGCCACAAAGAAAATGTAGGATTCAAACAAAACAACAGAACTTAAGTTTGAACGCTAACAGAATAAATAGAGCATTCTCACTTTTAACACAAACATCTTTTCTCAATCTTTGTAAATCTCTCTGATACCTCTCTTTATTGCACTTTCAAGTATCTGTATCTTTACTGCACTTTCAAGTATCTCTCTCTTGACCCCTCAATTTGGCTAATTAGAAATTTTTTTTTGAAATATTCATACCCTTTCGACTGCCTTTGTCGATGACTTTCGTCGGCCTTTTCTTGTTAGCCACACAGTAGATGAGTTGAATTTTCACACTCACAAACTTATGATTTTTATAAGGCCAAAATATATTTCAATGTTACTAACATTTTCTCCTTTGATCCAGGTGAAGATGGTTGAATCCTTTTGAGGAGAGGGGAAACGATGGGAACCAAGGTGGGCCTAGTCTTAAAGATCCTTTGCAAGTTCCAGATGGGCCAATTACAAGATGAAGAGCCAAGAAGATCAAGGAAGCAATGCAAAGATTGGTGCAATCCACTTGGGATGAAGCTGGCAAGAGCCCAACACTCAAGATGGACTTGAAAGAAGAAGAACCAGTATTGATCCACTTATTCAAGCTGTGGAAGACATGACTTAGAGATATGGCCTATTTTTTATTTATTGCATATTTAATTCTAAGGCTTCATCGTTCTAGGGTTGCCAAAAAAAAAACAAAAAAACAAAAAGTACGCTGCCAAAATTCTTAGGGTTTTGGGTTTGGCTGAAATTTGCATCTCTTAGGGTTTCAAAATTTTAGGATTTCTTGCATCTCTAAGTTTATCAATTGCTTGGAGTGCCGTTCCATTGATTCTCTTCTATTTCATTGTCAATTCTTGTGTGTTTGAATTCAATTGCATGATTTTCAATTGAATATTGCTGTTTGTGATTGAATTAGAGAAAAGAAAAGAAAAGAAAGAAAAAGAAAAAGAAAAAAAAATTCAAAAAAAAAAAAAGAGGGTAGCATTCTCATATGTTGCTACATTGTTACAACAAAGAAAAAGAAAGACATTTGTTGATTGAGCTTTATCATCAAAAGGGCTGAAACATATTTCTAGTGGGTATCTTGTTTTATCATTACTCTTTCCCTCATATAAATTCCTTGAGTCTTGTGTCATTTTATTCATTCCTTGTTTCTTGCATCTATATTACTGTTTGGAATAATACAAGGTTGTATTGCCTTGATTTACTTCAACTAGTTCTAAAAGAACTTGGGCGGGAAAACTATTGATGTAAAAGGCAAGAGAGTGTGAGACTGTTATCGGAAAAAAGTCAATTAAGAGTGAAACACGAGTGGAGTGCCATTATTCGAGAGTAAACACGTAAGAGAGTGTGTGAAGTTTTCCACTAACATTTTTTTGTGCAGCACATTATGATGTCTCATATGAGTGACTAATCACTAAAGGGGATGGCAGATAACTCATCATTTGTGTTACAAGCAATGCAACAATAGTTTGAGTAGTTGAACTTGGTGTTGGGTGAAGTGAGGGACGGGATGGATCAACGAGAAGTCTTGATTAGAAATTTGCAAGGTGGGAGAGATAGGAGGCGATGTGAACCTAGTATTGAGAATGGGTATGAAAATGGAGAGTTTGGTGAGGATGAGGAAGTCCTAACATCTAAAGTTGGATTGGGTAGATATAGAGGACTTAGGTGTGAAAGAGGACTTAGAGGAAACCCAAGGAGTCGAGATGGAGTAGATAGGAACCTTGAGAGCATCAAAATGAAAATACCATCTTTCCACGGTAGAACTAACCCTGAAATTTATTTAGAGTGGGAGAAAAGAATAGAGTTGGTATTTGATAGTCATAATTACTCTGAGGAGAAGAAGGTGAAGTTGGCGATAATTGAATTCAATGATTATGCGATTATTTGGTGGGATCAATTTGTGACCAATACGAGGAGGAATCTTGAGAGGCCTGTAGAAACATGGAGAGAGCTGAAAGCTATCATGAAACGAAGATTTGTACCTAGCCACTACTATAGAGACCTCTACCAAAAACTACAAAATCTTACATAGGGGTCTAGGAGTATAGAGGATTACCATAAGGAGATGGAGGTGGCTATGATTCGAGCTAATGTAGTGGAGGATAGGGAGGCCACGATGGCTAGATTTTTTAGTGGATTGAATAGGGAGATAGCCAATGTAGTTGAGTTGCAACGTTATGTGGAGGTAGAGGACATGGTGCACATGGCTATGAAGGTGGAGAGGCAGTTAAAGAGAAAGAGTACAACAAGGTACACTTTGGTTTCCAATACTCCTTAGAAACCAAAGGAGGACAAAAATGATCAGGCTGTAACAAAGGGGAAGATCGAACCGCCTAAGGGGAAAGATGAGGGTGAGTCTGAAATCTCAAGAAAAATAGAGAATAGTTGAAAAATAATTGTGAGATTGAGAGTTC
>QEOT01008311.1:358946-427947 GCA_003123785.1 Pterocarya stenoptera | reverse complement strand
CCCCCCCCACACACAGACCACGTGCATAACAATTGCATGCATGTATATAAAGATCAGTAATCTGATGCCCTTTGTGCGCATTTTGCTTCAAGTGTTCTATTGTAAATATTTTCAATTTCAAAAGATCTCATGATTATAGGATATACCTAGGGGGCTGACAAAATGATTGGATAACTCATGTTTCTAGATTACACATGGTTTTTTCTTCTCTGAGGCATTTAATGGTAGCAGGAGGATGCATCATCGTCATGTAGGATCATTTACCATATCTATTTCAACAGCAACGATATAAGAGATTCAAAACATTTTGTCCATCACCCCTGTCAATGAAACACCAACATAAATTCTAAATATATATTTCCACCAAACTGCAGAATATTATGAATTTATAACTTAATGAAACATTGGTATGATATCACTAATGCAACTCCTGAGATTGCACTTTTTTTTTTTTTGGTTTTTTAATAAGTTTTTTATTTTTCATGACATTTTTTCCTTTTAATATCAAGATAGATTCTTTTTGCTCTTTATGAGTTTTTTTTTTGTAATGCTCTTCATATGTATAGGTCATGAAGATTGCACGGGACAGCACTAAAAAATTGTTGCAGTTTATACATGAAAGAGGAATTGCTTACCTAGATGTGAGACGTTATAATATTTATGTAAAGAATGGTGTTTATAAATTTGGTGATTTTGGATGTGCAATTCTCACGATAAGAGATTGCCAATGGAATAGTGATTTTGTATATTGTTCAATTTATGTAAAGAATGTGTTTGATTTGGTGTTGTTTAGAATGTATCTTTGAAGAGCTTTCGTCTTTATTTTTGTCATCAATTCAATGTTTCAAACTTAATTTTCATGAATGTATTCTAAGTTTTAGTGCATGTTGTTATGAAATGATAACGTATTCTTCCATTTTGAAGATTTTAATTAATTTTGGCACTTTTTGAATGAGTTGTTACTGTTATGGCTTTTGCAAAAAAAGATGACTGGTCCGAATCGATAAGAAAAAACTACATTGCATCTCAAAAATAACACATGGAATGGGGTAGGTGATAATATCATAACCATGCAGAAGCAAAACCTAAATAAAAAATAATGCAATCACACACAATGATCAAATTAAGCAATATGTAATTGAATACAAGATTTTGGGGTCGAAGTGAAAACCCTTTAAAGAATTTCTCAAAGGTAAAACCATCCCTCTTTAGCCAATCAAGAGACTCAATCCACTAGGTCAAGAATTCAGTTATACAAATTCCAGTTGCAACGTACTCCTCCGAGAAAGAACTTTCTTGAGCAAAATGCTTGCCGGGCCTCTTGTCATAGGGGTTCCAAAACCTCTGCCACAAGTCATCTATCTTGACTTCCTCGATCTCCCAAAACTGTTGGGGGTTCTGCATAGACTGATAGAAGTTGAATGCTAAGATCCAGTGCTCAAAATCGTCGCAAATACCCTTAATAATCACTGCATTTGCTCATTTGTGACGATTTTTAAATTGCTGCATTTTTGATGAAATAAAAGTGTCATTTCTGATCAATTTCAGCGATTGACAAAAATCATTGCAATAAGTTACCATTACCGGCGATTTTAGTCAATCACAAATGTCCCAAAAATTGACAGAAATAGCGTTTTTGTTTACCATTAAATCGCTGAGAAAATTCAATTATGACGATATATATCGTCGCAAAAGGTTACTAAATCGCTGAAATTGCCTTAATCTTTTTTATTTTTCTAGCGATTATGAATGATCGCCGCAACTATTACTGCCAGCGGGTAATTGTCGCTGAAATAGATTCTTTGCGGCAATAAAATATCGCCTCAAATAAGTTTAATTGACGAAAAAAAATTTCCGGCGAATTCTACTCGCTGGAAACGGTTTTTGACAAAATAAAAAAAATAAACAAAACAGTCCATGCTTGTCAGAAACTTCTACCACAATTTCATGCAGTTCACGACCAAGTTGGCTTGCAGATGAAGTTTCAAAATTAAAATAACCTATCAACTAAACAACTCAGCAGAATTTTATGCAACTTCAAATCCAAGAATCCATCAAATTGCCACAACCACGCCGATAAAGGGTATGCCAGAAGTCCAGACGAGTTGACACACATAATCATATAAGTTATCATTCTTGTTGCCATTGTATGTTGTAAATTTAATAAAAAAATTTGCAAAAGGAAAAAGAATGAGAAGCCTAAACATGCTTCCTAGCCACCCAAATGCATCTATGCCTCCACTTGTATTATCTTCTGTTTTGAGGGTCAATGATCTTCAATCTTCTTCAAGCCCTTCATGTCTGTTGTCTCCACTCTGCATTACAAGACATATTTCCAAATTCATGCCATTTTGATATCATGGATCTCACAAGTTCAAGAAGAAAATAGATCATGGCAACTAATCATGTAACCATATTACAACAATAAAATTCCAAATCATGTAACAGGGATATTTCTATAAAATTATCTAACCTCTTATTTATTGTTGGGCAAAAGGCTGGTTAGCCTATTAAATGATAAAATTACAAGAAGGAATTGTGGTATTGAACATATGATTTCCTCTAAAAACAAGGAAATGGCTATAAGATATTTGAAGCAAACAGAACTGAAAAAATAGACAGTAAAGCAAGAAAGGAAATGGATGGAAAATGGAGACAGATGTATGGCTAAAAACTTACGTTGTTCCAAACAGAGCAATCTTCTCTACTTTTGTGATATCAGAGCCAGAATGATTATCCTCAATAAATATTGTCAAGCTGATCCAAAATTTTAGAATACATCAATGTTAATTTTTAATATAATGCAAATAAAAGAAGATAAAAACGGAGCTCACCAAAACAGAGAGATTTAACATACCTAAGAACATTTTGAAAATTGACATATTTTATCAGAACTATCAGTTTCCCCTGCAAAAGTATACGAGGTAAAGTATCAGCCAAATATAATTGTACAGCAAACATTCCAGTAACAATATATATATATATATACACGTATGTATGTATATGTACTAACGGACGAATCAACATATAATTAACAACAAAAAACCCCAAACCAACATTTGGAGATATTCATACAAAACTATGAATAATAACAGCCAAGAGATATCTAAGTTGGCACATTTTCCACCATTAACTTTCCATAGTTCCTCAATCCATGGTATAGCCAATAAATTCATTATATAGCGCCAGTTTTAAAACCTACAAAGTTGTTGTGAAAAACGATGACAATAACGTAAAAGTAAACACACACAAGAAGCAATCACACATGACACAATGATTTACGTGGTTCGGCAAATTGCCTACGTCCATGGGAGCTGTAGAGGATTTTATTTCTAGAGGAATCACAATACAATAGTTTGGGTGACTACTATTCACTCACAGTACGGCCACAAGTCAGAACAAAACATTTATATATGTCATGCGGCGGAAACCCTATTATTTTCTAAATTAGTGATATTCAGAAAATAATAGGGTTTAGGCCGCATTTTGGAGCGACGGCTTTCCAAGTCTGTCTCTGTCTCAACCATGGCCTTCCAAATTTTGAATACATTAAATACATCAGATTTATGCTTAAAAAAATAAACCCATACCTTCCTGTTGTGATCATCAATGACGTGACATAATAACGAGAACCTCCAAGGGATGCCACTGAGGAAGGTCCCCACACATCTGTGTGCACAAGATCCAATTTTTCTGTCTTCAGTGTTCTACCATTTTTCAAGAAACTGACCTTCTTTTGTTTCCCCATAATGCAACTCTCACACATACTGAGATCAACTAACTTCAATTTTGGTAGCTTGCCTCTAGACAGAAGTTCATTCATGTCCTTCTGACTCATATGGCCAAGCCTGCGATGCCACAAATCTGCTATGCTCTCTGCAACGGTAGTAGCAATAGTATTATTCAAACCAGTAGTCATATAGAGTGTACCAGTTTTCTTACCCTGAGCTAGTACCAATGCCCCTTTAGTGACCTTCCAGGTGCTATTTGAAAACACCATTGAATGACCACAATCATCAAGTTACCTAACAGAAATGAGATTCTTCTTCAACTCAGGAATGTGTCTGACCTTCTGTAAGGTCCATTTGTTCTTATTAGGGAGTGCAATGTCAACATCTCCCATCCCCACCACGTTCAATGCCTCCCCATCAGCCAGGTACACCTTCCCAAAATCACCTGCAACATAGTTTTGCATTAACTCACGATGGGAAGATGTATGGAAAGAAGCCCCTGAATCCAGTACCCAGTCTTGAACTGGGCTATGAACTGCAAGCAATAGTGCATCCTGTACTTCTTCAGTCACCACATTAGCACTATCATTCTCGGTCTTCTTGGGATTTTTGCAGTTCTTCTTTATGTGGCTAGCGTTGCCACAATTACAGCAAATTGCCTGCTGACCAGGCCTTGACTTGCTCTTGCCTCTTGATTTTGATCTGCCTCTGTTTGAGTTCCTATTTTGTGCTCTCCCCCGAGAGTCAACATTCAATGCTGAACTCAAACCTGAGGTCTCGCCTGAATCTCTTCTGCGTACCTCCTCAGTCAAAATCAAATCATGAATATCGTCATATTGTAACTTTGATTTACCGGCAGAATTACTAACAATCATTCTCATGACTTCCCAACTATTTGGCAGTGATGCCAATAGTATCAATGCACGTATCTCATCATCAAATTCAATTTCAACAGACGACAATTGATTTGTGATAGTATTAAAATCATTCAGATGTTGTGCAACTGACGTACCATCTGCCATCTTCAAATTGAATAACTTTTTTATCAAATGAACCTTGTTATTCGCTGACGGCTTTTCATACATACTTGACAAAGCTGCCATGAGATCCACAGTCGTCTTCTCCTTGATGACGTTGTGAACAACAGATCTCGACAGGGTTAGTCAAATAACCCCTAGAACCTGTCGATCCAACAGGTTCCAATCAGCAACTGACATGCTGTCCGGCTTCGTCCCCAACAGTGGAAGATGAAGTTTCTTCCCATAGAGGTAATCCTCTATCTGCATCCTCCAGTATCCATAATCTGTGCCATCGAACTTCTCGATCCCTGATGCCTTCAAGTCTGCTCTAGCCATCGTTTTTCCTCAGACTCGAACCTTGGCTCTGATACCAATTATTGTAAAAAACGATGACAATAATGTAAAAGTAAACACACACAAGAAGAAATCACACACGACACAATGATTTACATGGTTCGGCAAATTGCCTACGTCCACGGGAGCTATAGAGGATTTTATTTCTAGAGAAATCACAATACAATAGTTTGGGCGATTACTATTCACTCACAGTACGACCACAAGTCAGAACAAAACATTTATATATGTCATGCGGCGGAAACCCTATTATTTTCTGAATTAGCGATGTTCGCTCGAGCGGCGGTCGAGCGCGCGTCGAGCGAACCTGTTTCCCTCAATAGCTCGAGCCACGGGTCGAGCGGATCTTCAAGCGACCTTCTCTGTCTTCCCTCCGCTTGAGCGGTCTGTTGAGCGGTAGTCGAGCGTACCTCACTGACTTGCATCCGCTCGAGCTGTCTGACGAGCGATGTTCAAGCAGACCTCTCTGACTTGCCTTCGCTCGAGCGGTGGACCAGTTTCCACAATACTCAACAAAAGCAACTTTTGAAACCGGTATGGGTGTAAATCAGGCACAAATAGAAATTTAGGCCAAGGTTCAGCAATATTACTTGTGACAGCATGAAGCGAGGGAAAAATAAGAGGGAAATGCAAAAACTTTTTAGAAAAAAATTACAGAAAGTTAGAAACTGAGAATTAAAGACAACTTGCTGCAAGTAGAATAAGCAGAGAAGTCTTAGCAATCTACCGCAAGCCATGGAGACCAAAAATTAATCTACTCTCGCAATAAAACTGAATAAGTTGGAAAGATAGATTTTTATATCTTACTGATTCCGCAGCCACTTGAGTGCCTTTGCATATCTCTACAAGGGCAACTACAAAGTGTATTTACCAAATGCACCCAATTTCAACTATGGTACTTCAACAGCTTGTGTAGACCAGAAATCGAAAATCATCATCAACTAAACGTGGTAAAAACAAAAGAATCTGAAAAGAACATGTTAGTCAAATAAAAGAAGAAAAGGGCAAAGTGCCATGGTTTTTCAAACATCAATGCACTGTCCTGGAATAACATTCAAAAGAAAATGAACTCCATAAGTTTTTATTGATAGAATCAATAGTACGTTGGATTGTATATGAGGGAATGGAGTTACATGCTTAGAAGAAAATGAAAAGTGAGTATATGCTGAAATTTACTTTCTATCTCCTTTTGATCTATATTCTAAGTGGACCTAATCTCTTTCAGCAAACCAGAAAATGGAGTCAGAGCACCAACATTGACTAAAACAGAGGGCTATCTTCAAATGATGCCCAGCATCTCAAAACAGAACCAAAACACTTTTCAGTTCTTCTTCTGAAATCTAATAGTCAGATGTTTACATAAACAATTATTTGCTTATTAGTTGTATATACTATCCAACTATTTATATATATATATATATATTTCTATATATATAAAGGGGTGCCACTTAACCAATATGCATGCGCACCCAGCTACAAGACACTCAACCAGGTACAAGAATGTGAGAAACATTCTAGCTTTCTTTTTTTTATTTATTTTTTATTTTTTATTTTTTATCACCGACCAAATGTAGCTAAAAGACAGAGATCATTACGTGAAATCAAAGCAAATAAGAATCTGATTTTGGGGTAAAATAAAGTGGCTTCTTTGCAGCTTCTTGGTTGGACATGATGATATACGGCTGATCTTTTTCATGATGACAAGGAATAATATTCATGCAAACATCACACTAATGTATATAATAAGCCCTTTGCTGTGATATACATGAGTTTGTTAAGGACCCGGCTTATTGCTTTCGATTTTCCTGCTTTAATTCTTTAGCTAGGCTACTAATTAATGGCAGCTCGCTAGCATAGACGTTGGCTACATCATAGCAAACCCAAAAATTTCAAATAAGAAAAGGAATGACAACTAGCTAGCTTGGTGGCTCGTACTTTAAATTAAGTTATTAGTCATGATAATCTTTTATTATTAGATAAAGGTATAGTTTAAACTATATATGGACACGTGATTTTATCATTAAAAATTAATGGTTATATAGGCAATTTTAATAATATCACATTTTGTGATAGGATAAAAGTATCACGTTATAGCTCCGAGAAAAGCTACTAAATTTGCGAGAAGATAGATATATTTTAGGCCTTGAGTAAAGGGTAATTATTGTGTGTTAGCTGGTTTGTAGAAGGCTCAATCCTATCAGAAAGGAACACTTCTGTAGCAGGAGTACAAGTGGCACTTCTTATTATCCTATCATGTCATGTCTTAATGTGCTGATGCTGGATAATTGAGAATTAGGGGAAATAACGATTGAAGGACGAAAACCACATGATACTGACTCTATTCAATATGTCTGATTTGATATGAGAGAATCTGCCTGGAAAGTTCCTCACCCCCATTGCCCACTCTTCACAATTGGACAAGAATAGCTATGCATGGTTTTGAATTCATGCAGGGAGATACTTCCAAGGCCTTTCTTTATAAATAGGTCAGCATCCAAGTAATGTGGTTCATACCCCCAAGAAAAAGAAGTAGAAAAACATGATCAGGAGGCTAGCTGAGTGCAGAGTGAGCGCTAAAAATTTATATAGAGAGATCAGAAAATGGAGATAGTGGAAGCAAGCAGCTATGAGCACAAATAAGTGAACAGTAATTTCAGCATCAACATTTCAAATACATTGCGTTGGATTTGAGCGGCAAAACAAACATGCCACAAATAAGCACTAATCGCTGGAAAATGCTTGATTTCTTGAGTGAGAACTTGAATGTAGCCTAAGAATTAAAAACCTACCTAGGAGAGAAACCTGATCTTCCAACACACCAATACAAAAGTCACTTCATCCTAGCTAGCTAGCACAACTAAAATGACCTTATGAATGTTCTATTTACAATTATTTCTTACAAATGTTTTGTGCATACAATTAGACGTAATTAGATCAAATTGTGCCTCATGTGTTGTAAAAGGAAATTGAATTCTAGTCAGTTTTAATTTATTTCATATCAATATAATTTTGCAATATTCATCTAATTAAATTATCAATTTCGACATTTACCCCTAAACAAATANTGAGTTGGAAGATCACATTATTTGAAGAATTATTGGTTATTTTCCGATATAAAAATAGTCCAAAATTAATTAAGCCAGTTTCGAAAAACCTGCAAATGTTGGTTTTTTTATGGTTGCATGAGATAGGTATAAAAAGCATTAAACGACGTCGTTTTCAATCCAAACTTGTAATTGAGTATTGTTTTTTCCTCAAGTATCTCACCAACTCCCCAAAATTCATCCTGTTTATCATTTAGGTCCTGAAAAGGTTGCTTAAGTTTATAAATTTATGTCTCATCTCATTAAGTATTAATTCGTTAGAGATATTTCGTCGGTGTTAATTATTATAAGTTTTTATTAAACAGTTTGCTGTTTATACTCCACAGCTTGGAATCCTCTTTCCTTACTCTGCTCACATGTCTCTGCATCAATGCCAACAAAACACAGGCCCCTCTCTCCTGATTACTTTACTTGCATGTCCTCTGCATCAATCCCAACAAAATACTTAAATGTCATTCATCACCACAGCCACACAAAAAACTGGAGCTTCTCTATTCTGCATGAAGCAAGTACTCTGCGTATTGGAACTTCTTGTTGTAAGCCTCTCTCTCCCCTAATTACTCTCCTCACATGTCCTCTGCATCAATGCTAGCAAAACACAGGCCCCACACTTAAATATCATTCATCACCACAGCTGTTGGGAAATGACCAAATAAAAAATGTTAATTTGAAGTGAATAATAGCGGAAGCAAACAAAGAAACAACAACAAGCACACAAAGAATACCAAGATTTAAGTGGTTCAACTCAATATGAGCCTACGTCCACTGTCAACGTCCACTGTCAGGGTCGGTTTCAAATTATTTCACTATGAACAAAGATGGAGTACAAGAGTAGAGATTACAAAATCCTCAACCAAAGTATCAAAATACACTTGGAGATATCACAAAAAGGATCCCTCTCTCTCTAGACAAGTTTTGGCAGCCAAAAATGGTAGAAGAGACAAAATGAATGATGAAACATTCATATTTATGGTGAAACGGCTCAGACCCTACAATCAGAACATTGGCTCGAGCAGAGGTCGAGCGAACATTAGGATTGCCATATCGCTCGAGCGGATTATAATGTCGAGCGGAGCTCTCGGGTTATATATTCGCTCGAGTGGACTGTCGAGCGAACTCTCGGGTTGTAGTTTCGCTTGATCGGAGTCGAGCGAACTTGGCTCGAGCCAGGGTCGAGCCACAGTCAAGCCAAACCTCAAAAATGACATTTTCAACACGAAATCAAGCCAAACTCAACAACAGCCACACAAAAAACTGGAGCATATCCATTCAACTGCATGCAGCAAGTACTCTGGGTATTGGAACTTTTGCTGTAAGCCTCTCTCCTGATTACGTCTGTTTAAAAATCACAAATGCCTTCATGCTGATTAGTATATCATATTAGAATATCATATTTGTAAGCCAGTATGGAGATTAGTATTTTACATTGCTGATAGATTAAAAAGAAATCAAATTTTCAAGCTTGTCTTACCATTAAATTCTTGATATATCAGTGGTGTAAGCATTTAAGGGCATGCTTGAGTAATGAGATGAGATATTAGTGGTAAATAGTATTGAAATAGTTTGTAAACTGTAGTGAAATGGTTTGAGTTAAGGTGTTTTACGGGATTTTGGAAAATGAGGGAAAAAATGTTGAATAAAAATATTATAAGTCAAAAAATTGTTTTAATATAATTTTTATTTTGAGATTTGAAAATTTGTATTATTTTTTGTATTTTGTTTAAAAGTTAGAAAAATTATAATGATTAGATGAAAAAGTTAAAAATTTTGGAGAGGAAGTGAAAACCCTTTTAAAGAATTTCTCAAATGTAAAAAACCATCCCTCTTTAGTCAATCAAGAGAGTCAATCCACTAGGTCAAGAATTCAGTTATACAAATTCCAGTTGCAACGTACTCCTCTGAGAAAGAACTCTCTTGAGCAACATGCTTGCGGGGCCTCTTGTCATAGGGGCTCCAAAACCTCTGCCACAATTCATCTATCTTGACTTCCTCGATCTCCCAAAACTGTTGTAGATTTTACAATTATTTCGTACAAATGTTTTTTGCATACAATTAGACGTTAGATCAAATTGTGCCTCTGTGTTGTAAAAGGAAATTGAGTTCTCTAGTCAGTTTAATTTCTTTCAGATCAATATATAAATTCATTTCTTTTTTATATGTACGTACGTATCAACTATATGACTTTTAACTCATTTTACATAAAGTTGCCTGTATTGGATTATCCAAATGCTTTTTTCCACTGAAGCGATGAAAATGAATCTGGCTAAATGGTTTTTTCCACCGAAGTGATGTAAGGGATTACGTATATTAAACAATCTTTATCAATAATGACAGTGCACTGGATAACTGGTATTAGACGTGTGGATGGAATTGTCCTTGGAAAGTAGACGATGACAAGGCTTTATTCAATGTCGGTCCCGGCTTGTCCTCTGTATTCAAACTCAAAGCAAACATATCTTCCATCTATCCCTTTAGTGATGATCTCAATAAATAAAATATCTACATGATCTCAATAAATAACGTATATGGATTACTGAAACATGCACTTCCTTTTCAGAGTTGATTAACATTGATCACTCTCTCTCTACTTAATTTCTTGCTAAGGGTTTTTATCATCATTCTTCTTAAGAAAATGTTATGCAAAATGATAGAGAGGGTGTTGTCAGTAGTGTAGGTCCATCAATAATTTCTTTAACGCGTCAAGAAAGCTTACAACATGCAGAGCATCAAGACTACGACACTTCAAAGAAATTGCTGCATGGTTGAATTGGTCTCAACCAACACCCTCTCTATCATACTTTGTATTAAATCAATTTCTTTAACGCGTCACTACTCTCCAATAGGAACTTTCCCATGCAATGCCTTATTAAATGTTGGTCCCGCCTTGTCCTCTGTACGCATTCAAAGCAAACATATCTTCCTTCTATCCATTTTGATTCCTCAAGAGCCCTTTTTACCATTCCTTCACCAAACATCAACAAATGGCAGAAGCCATTCTCTTCGACGTTGCTGCACGAATCATTGAGAGCTTGGGATCCCTGGCTCTCAAAGAGATCGGACTGCTTTGGGGTGTCACAGATGAGCTTGAGAAGCTCAGGAACACCGTTTCGACAATCCAAGCCGTGCTTCTTGATGCTGAGGAGCAATGTGCAGTGAACCATCAAGTTAGAGATTGGCTTGAAAAGCATAAGGACGTCTTTTATGATGCAGACGACTTGCTGGATGGTTTCTCCACTGAATGTCTGTTGCGAGAGATGATGACTCGGGATAAGATGGCAAAAAAGGTACGAATCTTCTTCTCCAAATCAAACCAGCTTGTCTATGATCTGAAAATGGGCCGTGAGATTAAAGCGATTAGACAGAAGTTAGATGCCATCGCAAATGATAGGACGAAGTTCAACTTGGCGGAACGCCCTGTGGAGATAGGAGTCAGGGCTAGGAAGAGGGATGATACTCATTCCTATGTACCTGCGGCAAAAGTTACTGGTAGAGAAGATGACAAGAAGGAGATCATAAAAAGACTTCTTTCTGATTCCGACATTAAAGAGAATAAAGAGAATGTAGGAATCCTTCCAATTACTGGCATCGGAGGATTAGGAAAGACCACACTAGCTCAATTCATCTTTAATGATGAGGAAATAGATAAACATTTTCAACTAAAAATGTGGGCTTGTGTCTCTGAGAGTTTTGATGTTAAAAAAGTTGTTGGAAAAATCCTAGAATCGGCAACAAAAAAGAAACCAGAGATTTCGGAAATGGATACATTGGTGCATAATCTTCGAAAAGAAATTGGTGGAAAGAAATACTTACTTGTGTTGGATGATGTTTGGAATGAGGATGTTAAAAAATGGGATGATTTGAAAGTACCGTTGGAGGTTGGTGCAAGTGGCAGTAGAATATTAATAACTACACGAAGTAAAAGAGTTGCACAAATTACCCAAACAATTGAAGAATATTCCTTACAGTGTTTAGGCGAACGGGAGTCATGGTGTTTATTCAAGCAAGTGGCATTTGAGAACGAACAAGAGCCAATGAATTCTAGAAAAGTGGAAGTTGGAAAGGAGATTGTAGAAAAGTGTTCTGGTGTCCCCCTTGTCATCAAAACAATTGGAAGGTTATTGTCCTTGGAAAATTCTGAAGCAGGGTGGTTTTCTTTTAAAAATAAACTGCCAGAAATAAAAGAAGATGGCATCTTACCAACTCTTAAGCTGAGTTATGATCAACTTCCATCACATTTGAAACAATGTTTTGCTTATTGTAGTATATTTCCGAAGGATTACGTGATGAAAAAATCAAAATTGATAAATCTCTGGATAGCACAGGGGTTTATCAAGCTATCAAATCAAAATGAATGTCTTGAAGATGTTGGTGATAAGTATTTCATGCATTTACTTTGGAGATCGTTCTTTCAAGAAGCTGAAATGGATGATCTGGGCAGCGTGATTACGTGTAAAATGCACGACCTCATGCATGATCTTGCAATGTCAGAGGCGGGATCATTGATCACCATATTAGACTCTAAGGAGAAAATCATTAGTGATAAGAAAACTCGGCACATTTCAGTTGTAAAAAATATAGATCTTTCATTTGTAGTTCCACCTTCGTCATCTAAAGCCAGTAAGATTCGAACACTTCTTTCGATTGGTCAACGTTTACAGGGTTCGCAAGAGTCAAGCACTTCATGTGAAACAATCTTTTCAAGTTTGAAGTTCTTGCGAGTGTTGGATTTAGATAGAAGACCGCTTGATTTAGTACCGAGTTCCATATGTAAGTTGAAGCATTTAAGAGATCTTGATCTTTCACGGAATCATAAAATCGAGAAGCTGCCCGATTCCATAACTAGGTTGCAAAATTTGTATACACTAAGACTCTCTAATTGCAAAAGTCTTAAAGAATTGCCTAGAGGAATTACGAAATTAGTCAACCTTAGGCATCTTTACAATGATGGATGTGAGAAATTGACTTATATGCCATGTAGATTGGGGGAACTGAAAAATCTCCAGACATTATCTATGTTTGTTGTCCACTCTGATTCGGCCCCAAAGGATAGTGGCCGGTTAAGCGAGCTAAATAGACTAAATAGCTTAAGAGGAGAATTATATATTAGGGGTTTGAGAAGTTGGGAGGAAGACGTCGCATTAGACTATAAGGGTGCAAATCTAAAAGAAAAAGAACATCTTCAGGTTTTGACTTTACAATGGAGCGGAGAAAATATTGTTAATGCACGTTATTATGAAATGGCATTGGAAGGCTTGGAACCTCACCCAAATCTTAAAAAGCTGGAGATATCTAATTATGGGGGTGTGAGGCTTTTGTCAGTCAAAAATCTTGTTGAATTGAATTTATGGGATTGTAGGAAATTGAAATATTTGCCACCATTGAGTCGACTACCCTTTCTTAAGAGTATTTTTCTGAAGTGCCTTGGTGAAATAGAGTACGTATCAGATTGTAGTGACAACAATGAGTTATCTTCATCAGCATTCTTTCCATCTCTTGAGAGTATTCATTTCTATAGGTGTCGTAATCTGAAGGGTTGGTGGAGGAGGAGTGATTCTGATAATGTGGATGTCAATACGACGGGGAATGCTTTACTATTCCCCCGTCTTTCAAATTTAAGAATAAGGGATTGCCCTATGTTGACTTCATTGCCAATGTTTCCACATCTTGAAGAATATTTACAACTATGGAATGCCAGGTGGAAGGCAGTGCAACAAACAATAACGAATGCCTCCTCCTCCGCTTCCTCTACACCCATTGCCTTTTCATCTGCTCCTCTCTCCAAATTGAAGATAATACGGTTATGCAAAATTGAGGATCTAGAAACACTTCCAGTGCAAAACCTCATATCTCTCCAGTATTTGAACATAGCTAACTGCCCTAAATTAAAGTCTCTCTCCCAAGGTGTACAATATCTCACTGCACTTCACGACCTAAAGCTTATTAATTGTCCCGTGCTTGATCTAGGCAACGATGAGCACGATATGCAATGGAAAGGGCTTAAAAGCCTCATCTCTTTGAAGTTCGAAGTTATTCCGAAATTGGTGTCTCTCCCGTTGGGGCTTCAACATGTTACCACTCTACAAAAGCTCCGAATCTCAAATTGTTCAAGCTTGATGACTATACCAGAGTGGATCTGCAATTGGGCATCACTTGAGCTGTTCACTATTTCTACATGCTCTGGTTTAACATCACTGCCTGAAGCAATGAGTAGGCTAACCTCTTTGAAAACCTTGATAATTCATGATTGCCCCATGTTATTACAAAGATGCGAACAAGACAGAGGTGAGGATTGGCCCAAGATTGCTCACATCCCAGAGCTGGACTTTTTATCTTGATCCTCAACTGGAATACATTCATCCTTGACTGATCTAGGTATTTTTCTACCAATTTTATCTTTATGGCCGCATCCACCTTCTTCACCTTCAACTTATAAAATTCTATTTGCAGGAATGACTTTGAGGAAAGAAGAAACAGGGGAGAGGGATTGAGAGTTTGTTAAAAAATCTAATGCACTGCGACTTCTACAACTAAATAACTTAGTTATGATTACCTCGCTTTCTTTATTGTGCAACAGGCAGTAGAATATTAGTAACTTCTTGATATTAGGATTCCCAGACAGATCAAGATATCTTAAAAGCTTCAACGTTTTTATAGATTTTGGAACATGACCAACACGCACAGTTTCTCACAAGCGGAAAATAATTTATCACAAGTTGACGCAGATATCCGTTGTAATCTGTAAGGGATGAGAAATGTCCGTATTCTAGTAGCTTTAGAGAATGAATTAGTAGGAACCCTAGATGAAAAATATTTCTCAACAACTGATACATGACGAGTTTTCTCAACAATGATTTTCTTATCATAATCTACTATGGTGACTCTATTGATCATGTCCTCTGTATCAATGCCAACTATAGAAAAATCATGGATGCCTTCATGATTTTCCTGGATTGCTTATATATGCTTTATTCTTTAACCTATAGAAATTTAAAATAATTGCGTAAAACAATTATGCCAACTATATATAGCAATGAGAGATTTGGTGGAGGCCGTATATAAAGCAACGAGAGATTTGGTGGAGGCCATGGCTCTTGTCCTCTTAGTTGGGAAGATGATTAATATGAGAAACAACATGATTTCCAAAGTCGAACACATGTGGTACTAATGTTTAAGAACCAGCTAGCGCTGCTACTTGCATCCCATCTTCACTACAAGAAATAAGTCCTTTTGCAGCGATTTTGTGTCTATTGGAAATAAAATTGCCACAAAAAGCCTTTAATTGCAACAAGTTTTACATCGCCGCGGCCTGTTGGGGCTATGTGATTTCACGACAACAATTTCAATAGGGCCTGCATGTTTCTTAGCGTGGAAAGTGATGGTAATTTGATTTTTGCTGAACTTGGGTGCTTTTTTAGTCTTGATTACTGCTTCTGCAACACATACAACTTTTCTCAAGACTATCTCATATGTCTAAACTTACAGGGTGATTTCATTTGTATCTTGGAGCACATGTATATGAAGTTGATCATAGCTACATGATGGATGATGCAACCAATTGCTTTGAAATCCTTTATTTGTGTATGCTCTCCAAGAACATTTTCTGCCATCAATGATCTTGCAGCTGGCTTTTGCACAAAAAATGAGGATTTTCGACAAATATTGGGCGACAAAATATTCTGGTTTTCTTCGGATAGGAGACACCTCTCAACAGTTGCCTACCCAGGTTTTGGTCACTTCAAAGTCATCGATACCTGACATTTGCAAATTTTATCCAAAGTAAAAATCCATCGAAGGCGTAAGGAAGTTGATGAACGTGAGAGACAAAAAAAGAAACCAGATGCTCCAAGACTTTCCAGGCCGTAAGCTAACTTGGTTGGCTTTTCTGAAAACATGGAAGAAACAAAATTCTAAAAACTCATCAAGAAAAAGACTGTCCTCCTAGATATCAGCAAATCTCCTTGGAATTGTCGTCAAAAGGCATCATTTGAAGAAGGAATGTCGCTTTTAGGCATTGTGGTCCAATATATAATCATGAGGTTGATGGAGGAGCTGTTTAAACTTGATGGAGATATTTTATAATTCCGGTCCCAAACTGAGCAAAGTTATTGAAAGATATTCCTTGACATAAGCAAATTTTGCTGATCTTCCCAATTCATAGTTTTTATCTTGTTTTGTGTGGAAATCTTTAGATATAAACATCCACTTGCTAAGCCACTACCATTTGCTATATATGTACAAGAAGTTGAGTAATTTGATGTTGAAGTTAGGCAATTACTTCATCCTTCCTGCAAGGCCTATATTTCACTTCTGTAACATTTTTAGTAGTCGTGTATAGAATGTCACAGCAGTCTCTTCCTCCAGCCTGTGAAAGAAAAAGGAATTGCAATTATCATTGAACCAGATCAATATCTTTTTAACAATCATTATGTATTTCACAATGATTTCTTTTCAAAATCCACGAGACCTTGAGTGATCAAAGTAGAAGGCAAGATTTCCCAAGTTATTGAAGTGAACTACAAAAAAGGAATGTTCTCGTTAAAAATCATGAGAAAATAAAGAACTCACTTCCATGGGTGTTGTTGCTGGAGAAAACACCTGGATTTTGGTGATGGCATTTGCAGAATGATTACCGGTGACTGAACAAGCCGGCAAACCACGCAGTGATGTTCTTATATAGGTTGTAACAATCTAGTTCTGTTGTATGGTTTCCTGTACTTTGGCGTGGGTGCTCTGTCTAGGAAAAGATATCCCCGGGTGATGTTTGGTCGCCACCAAGCTTCAATGTGTTCATGGAACCAACTATGCCAGACACAATGTGGCTGACGTTGGTAGGAGAATTGGTGATAATGAGAATTGAGGAAGGACATTTCTACTTTATGGTTGATAAGGGATCGGAAGGTTGGTAATTGGGAGGGCTAAACAAGAAAGTGTAGAACAAAAACAAGACTAGACCTGAAATAGCCAGAGACTTGCATAGGATTCCAAGAGATAAAGGGCTGACAGTTTGTTGAATGGTGCTCAAGTTAAGAGAAGTTTGAGAAGACATTGTAAATGGTGGAAAGATATTGATGCAAAAATATGGTAGAATCAAATTAATAAAAGACAGGTTTGAATTGAAGGTTTAGAAACAGTTTGAAAGCTTCAAGTACTTTTAAAGTCAATGATTCTGTTTCAAGATTGAAAATAAATGTGATTTTGCTCACTTTTGAACCTTATTCTCAGGTTATGTTATGGATTTCATGAGAAAGTGTAGTATCAAGTGCTTCAGGGCAAGCATGGATGCATTCTGCTTTTTTGAATGGAGTTATGCAGAGGAGGTTGCAGGATCTTAAGGAGAACTCATGAACAAGTATTTCAATTGGAGAAAAACAAAACAAAAGGTTCACGTTTGTTCGACTGCTAAACCTTTAGCCAAGATTTGCAAGCTTTATCATTCTTGGAAATAAAGCGAAGTTGAGCCAGTTTCGAAAAACCTGCAAATTTCACATGATTTATGCTTTTTACTTCACACAAAACAGGCCAAGATGTTGGGCACTTTGCGTTGCATGAGATTGGTATATTGTCTTTGTTTTCCTCAAGAAAATGAAGTGTTGTCGAGGAAGAAGAGAAACTCATGTATACTAAAGTCTCTCTCCAGAGGATGTGTTGCAAAACCTCATATCTCTCCAGAGTTTGGCTATATTAAAGTCTCTCTCCCAAGGTGTACAATATCTCACTGCACTTAACGACCTGAAGCTTATTCATTGTCCTGTGCTTGATCTAGGCAACGATGAGCATGGGATGCAATGGAAAGGGCATAAAAGCCTCATCTCTTTGAAGAATTAAATCATTGGTTAGTTTCCGATATAACAATTGTCGAAAACTTGAGCTAGTTTCGAAAAACCTGTAAATGTCACATAATTTATGCTTTTTACTTCACACAAAACAGGCCAAGTTGTTGGGCTCTTTGCGTTGCATGAGATTGGTATAGAAAGCATTAATCGATGTCGTTTTCTATCCAAACTTGTAACGTACTGAGTATTGTCTTTAATTTCCTCAAGAAAATGAAGTGTTGTAGAGGAAGAAGAGAGAATGTATACTAATTAATATTTATTGCAATTACATTTCAAAATGTATATACCATATGGTTAAGGCAAAACTATCAGTGTGTAAGGCTTATTATGATTTGTTCAAAGTCATTGACTGAATGGAAACAAGATTCAACGAACTTGATAAAGATGCACTTCCTTTCCTTTTCATTTCATCGTAATTTAAATTTTCTGAATGTTTCTGAATACCAATTTAATTCATGCAATTCACAAATTACTAAGCAAAAAGTTATTGTATAAAATCATGCAAAGGAAGGGAGGAGGCAGAGAAATAATAGGCCAAGAAATGAAATCTTGAGAGCTCTATCACCGCACCAAACGTCATGGCAAAATCTGAATTTGGATCCCTCGTGAACCACAAATCCAAAGTTGGTTGCAAAACCCCCCATCCACTCCTACTATTTTTCCACAACCCCACACCATGTGAACCTCTCACTTCCTTCGAACACCAACCCTCCAAGCACTCTCATGCTTAGAATCAACAACAGCCCTCCACAATGGCTAATCTTCCTGATGATACTGCCATAACCCCATGCCAGAGATCGGGGAGCAAATCTTATCCCAATTAACAAGGTGAAACTTGGCCTCATCCCTGATTCCACCCAACAAGAAAGCACAAGAAATCTTTCGCAATACAGGACAGCACACTATCCAGACTCCATGTAAACCAATTTAACGGCTCAGTAACTTCACCACTGGCAGGATTTTCTTGCACCCATTACATCACCCATGATTTTCTAAAAGTCTCCAAATCAGAAAAGCATAAACAAATTCTTCTTTCCAAAAAACAGTTTATGCAACTGGTTGTCCAAAAGAGAAGAAGTTGCATAAACAAATTCAGTGTTTCCTAACAGCTTGATCATTTGGTACCAATTGTTTCATACAAGAAACCAGGGCAGGAAATCTTATGTTTGAATCCTAAGATCTCCCACCTGGTTTTAAAAATTCCATTTGCCAACACATGGATGAATAGTTGAAGGCCATACGATGAGAGAGTGTTGAAATAAATAGATTTATTTCTTAGTAACCACTTGTGCATTTGGAGTAATGATTCCCAACAGAAGAAAAATGGAGGTTTTCAAACTTATTATGATTGTGGTCCATAATAGAAGGGCCTTGAAGGAATACCACCCACCTCACACCAAAAAAAAAAAAACTAATTGTTTAGAAAGTTTTGAATGATAGAAGTGTTTTCAGTCTTTATAAAACTGGTCCAAAGCCTATTCTACCAACCTTGGGTCAACATTTTTTTTTTTATCAGTAAAAGATAGATATTATATATATGAATGAAATAGGCATAACTTTTGTACACAGGAAGTATACATAAGAACTCCTAATTACATTCTAAGAACGATAAATTAAAGACAAGAAATCCTGAACATTATCCCCATGTAAAACAATAGTGGAGAACCAACACATTAGAGTATGAAAAAAGAAATTCTTCAACTCGGTCATTGTGCGTTCCTTATCTTCAAAGCAGCGCGCATTCCTTTCCGTCCAAATGCACCACATAATGCACAACAGATTCATCTTCCACACTATTGCCACTTGATGGCAAGCTTGCATCTTCGACCAACAACCCAACAAGTCCACCACCCTCATAGGCATAACCCAAGCAACATCAACCCTTAGAAAGATCTCATCCCACAACACTTTTGTTACCTCACAGTGTAGTAAGAGATGGTCCACAGATTCTCCATTCTTCTTGCACATGTAGCACCAATCCAACACTACACATCCTCTCTTCCTCAAATTGTCCGTGGTCAATATCTTCCTAAGAGCAGCACACCAAACAAAAAACGCTACTTTAGAAGGCACACGAGACCTCTAAATATTCTTCCAGGGGAACGGCGTAATATCAAGTTGTGTTGTCAGGATGCCATAATACGCCTTAACTGTACATATCTTTTGGTTATTAGACCTCCACTTCAAACTATCTCCCTGTGCCATAGGAATCTCCGTGGAATACAGTAGGATGAAAAATTCTGATACAATACGTAATTCCTAATCGTGGAAATTCCTATTAAAAATAATATTCCACTAGTGCGCACCATGAGAAAATACACGCGCATCCGCCACTTAAGCCTCCCTATTCCCTGCAATACAGTATAAGACTGGAAAAACCCTTTCCAGTGCATGGTCTCCACACCACACATCTCGCCAAAATCTGATTCGGGTAACCTCCCCAACTACAAATCGAGTTTGATTTGCAAAAGATGGCCATCCCTTCCTTATATACTTCCATAAACTCATACCATAACCCCCTCTCACTTCTTTAGAGCACCAGCCCCCCCAGGCGACACCATATCTAGCATCAATAATATCCTTCCACAAAGAACCCCCCTCCAAATGATATCTCCAGAGCCATTTTCCCAATAACGCTTTATTAAAAGTTTTCAAATTACACACTCCCAACCCCCCATTCACCACTGAGGCACATACAGTCTTCCATCTAACCAAATGAAATTTCTTCTCCTCCCCCATACCTCCCCATAAGAATGCCCTAAAGAGTTTCTCCATTCTATTCACCACCCCTACAGGCATAGGAAACAAAGATAAGAAATAAGTGGGGAGGTTAGTGAGAGTACTCTTGATGAGAGTGATGCGACCCCCTTTTGATAAATACATACGTTTCCATCCAGCCAACCTTTTCTCTATCTTCTCCACTAGCCCCATCCAATATAGCTCTATTCTTGAAAGTTGCTCCCAGCGGAAGGCCCAAATATTTCATTGGGCAAGAGGACACCTTACAATCCAGAAGACTTGCTAAGCTAAGAATATTAGAAACCGTACCCACAGGAACCATCTCAGACTTGCCCAGATTCACCTTTAATCCTGACACTGCTTCAAAGCGAAGTAACAATGCTGGTAAAGTTTGGATCTGCCTTCTATTTGCTTCACAAAAAACTAACGTATCGTCTGCAAACAGAAGGTGTGAAATGATAATAGGGCCATCAGAACCATTGCCCACCTGGAAGCCCGATAAGAAACCTCCCCCAACAACAGCCTACACCATCCTACTTAAGGCCTCCATAACTATAACGAATAGAAACCGGCAGGTGTGCCGTTAACCAAAACTGAGAACTGTCAAAGAAACCGACAGGTGTGCCATTAACGAAAACTGAGAACCTGACTGTTGAAATACAATGACGTATCCATGCAATCCACCTATCCCCAAAACCACATCTCTCTAGAAAGTATAAGAAAAATTCCCAATTCACATGATCATAAGCCTATCCACGTCGAGCTTGCACAGAACACCTGAACCTCCCTCCCGTACTCTGAAATCCAAGCACTCATTTGCAATGAGTATTGAATCAAGAATTTGTCTCCCACGAATAAAAGCATTCTGGGACTTGGAGATAATATGCTCCATCACCGGGCTAAGCCGGTTAGCAAGGACCTTCGAGATAATCTTATATACACTACTAACCAGACTTATGGGCCGAAAGTCTTCAATAGTCAAAGCCCGTGTTTCTTAGGGATTAGGGCAATAAAGGTCACATTCAGGGATTTTTCAAACTTTAGGAAAGAGTGAAATTCACTGAAAACCTGCATAACGTCACCTTTCACAATATCCCAGCAAGTTTGGAAAAAACCCATTGAAAAATCATTCGGCCCCGGCGCTTTATCCTTAGCCATGCCAGATATGACCTTGTAAATCTCTTCTTCGTCAAAAGGTCTCTCCAACACACTCACACTCTGTGAGTCTATTGCCTCAAAATGCAAAGCATCAAGCTTCGGCCTCCAAGGCACCGATTCTGTGAGAAGGGTCCCATAATACTGTACTATATGATTTTCTAGCTCTGGAGAAGAAGATAGCACCTAAGAACCTGATTGAAGTGACTCGATAGCATTGTCACGCCGATGTGAATTTGCCACTTTGTGAAAGAACTTCGTACACCTATCCCCTTCTTTCAACCAAAGTGCCCTAGATTTTTGACGCCATGAAGTCTCTTCTGACAACAAAACCCTATTCAAGTTTGCCATAATCGTGCCCTTCCTCAACAATACCTCCTCCAAATTCCCCCCCCCCCCCNGCCCTCAACTTGCCTGCGAAAGTGTAACTTGGAGTGCCAATAAACTGATATGAAGACCACCAAGTACGCACCCTCTCTACAAACCCATCCGCTGTTAGCTACATGTTCTCAAATTTGAAGTACCGGCTCCCCCTATGCATATTCCCACAATCCAAAATGATAGGAAAATTATCTGAACTGACTCGAGCTAGTCGTTTTTGACTTACTTTCGGATATTTAGCCTCCCATGAAGGAGATACGAGGAATCTATCCAATCTAGACCAAACCCGCCCATTTGACCAAGTGTACTCGCCTCCTACCAAAGGGAGATCCATGAGGTCCAAATAAAAAATAAACTCACTGAATTCTTCCATGGCCATAGAATGTCGACAGCGCCTTGATCGCTCACTAGGAAAGCGAATAGTATTAAAATCACCCCCCATGCACCACGGCACCTCCCATAAGGAGTAGAGGCCCGCCAACTCCTCCCACAATCTTCTCCTATCTCTATCCACATTAGGACCATAGGAGCCTGCAAAATGCTCATTCCCATCCGTCCTCAACATTTTTAAATAGAGATGCAACCGAAAACTCTCCAATACACTCATCAATCAACTCAACCACTCTTTTATCCCACATAAGTAACACTCCACCTGAGGCTCCCAAAGAGGCCAAATAAGTCCAACCCACAAACTAGCACCCCCTTAAACTACGCACAATTTTCCTATCAATGAATCTCAACTTTGTTTCCTGAAAACACACATCATCTCCCTTCCACATCCGCAATAATGATTTAATACGAAGGCGTTTATTGCGATCATTAAGCCCCTGTACATTCCATGATAAAATCTTAGACTTCATAAACAACTATATTGCCCCACCCTCTTAATCTATCCCTTCCGCCACTCCCTTCTTTCACATCATAATTAATGGAACAAGTTAACTTTCTAAGTTCCCTATCCCTCTTTGAGGCTGACTTCGAATGACTAGCCTCCAATGCTACGAGTAGCGTCTTAAACTGTTCTTCATACCCTCCAAACGAAATCCCAATGACATCTTGAAGCTCTTCTACTTTCTTGAAAACCCACTTTGACAGACCACTCCCAAAATCACTGGGAGGGAGTGTACAAAAAGGAGTTAAACTGACCCCTTCCTTACCAAGATGGGCATGAGTAAGACAAGCCAATTCCAAACCACTCACTGGAACTGGTTCACCAATATTCTGCTCAAAAGAAACCATCTCCCGAGAATATGAGACTATTAGAGATCCCAATACCGAGAGATCATGCTCCCCAACATTAGACTGCACAGGAATTACCACTGGACCACCTTCCACCCCCCTGAACTAAGACTCTGCATTCTCTAAGGACAAATCACGTACCAGCGATAGGAAGACCAAAGACCCAATCGACTCTTTGGCATCTGGACCTTCGACCACCACACTCGACTCAGACTGCCCATTCTCCACCATCGAAACAGGAGGCAACGACGGATTATCCCTACTCAAGATCTCCACCGCAATCGGCTCCACCCCTATCTCTCCATCCTCCATCTCTTCCTGTCGGAGTACCACCACCGACTCATCGGGATGGTCGACGGAGCTCGACGAAATTTTCAGTGCCGGTGGGGATGCCGGCGGAGTACTTATTGGCTCCACGGGAGCCAATCTCGGCTCCTGACCCGAGATTTCGGATGGCCGAAATTTTGGCCTCAGAGTTTTCTTTGGGCCTGCTCCCTTGCCCGGCCTATAGCCCATCTTACCCTAAGGATTAGGCCCATTCTGATGGCCCATTATTGGGCCCACATCAGCCATCAATACCTCCTTACCCTTAATGCAGCGTTTCAAGTAACTGATATCCTCTAATACAGCTCCCACTTGTTCCTCCAACCCGACAAGGATCCTCAGTACCTTTTCCTCATTTGGCCCCAACAGACCACTGCCTTCACCCTCATGCCCCTGCACGATGGACACATCTGGCTGCACGACCTTCACGGCTCGAGGCAAAACCTTCGCCACTTGGAGCACCTCACTGTACGACCTTGCACCTCCTGCTTTTGATGATGAAGCACCACCAATACCTCTAGTCATCTTCAAATGACCCGCCTGAGCTTCAATGGAGACTCTGTTTTTCAAGCTCAAAACAAAGGGTGAATAAAGCTCCATAACTGCATCTCTGAAATTCCTCCACCCCTCCCCCTTCCTCCCTTCCGGCACTATTATCGAACCTTTCCTCCTATCATGACCAAACACCGAGAGGATGATAAAACTTCCATTACGGTTATGGCCCTTTCGCACCATTAACACCGTGTCTCCTTTTCTACGAGTTCTCAGAAACTCAAAAGGCACCCCTTGCCACTGCACATTCCTTCACCATAGAACCCAGCCAACCCAATGCATCATGATCTAAAACTAAAAATTTCACTACTCAGCGACTACTTTCAATGATTTTCCACCACCTATCATTCATCTTCCTAAACTGGAATAACTTCTGATCGATACTAACAGATTGCTTGCACAGCCCCATCATAGCCACCCCACAGCAATAAACCCACTGCTATGATACGCTAATCTCTATCGAAATCCATTAACGAATCACCACCAACAGCAAGAAAAACCAAGCGAAAAACAAAAGATGTACTGAGAGAAAAAGTTTAAGAGAGAGAAAAAAAGTAAGATCAAAATTTATTAAAAAAGTTTGGGTCAACATTTAGATGTTGTTGGGTCAACATTTAGAATAAAGTTTTCGGAAATCTTTGGACAACGCCTTCTTTTTAAACCTTATGCTACCTATTTCAAGAATTACAACAAAAGAAGGAAAATAAGTCATGTGGTGGAATTTATATAAATGCCTTTCTTTTTTTTTTTAAATATCTATATAAGTGTCCACTTGAGCATCGTAACTATGGGCAGAGATATAACCTTTCCAGTAAAGTTTAACTTTTCCAGTTAAAAAACAAATAACTCAGAGGATTTGAATTGCAGAATATATCTCAGGAAAAGGAAATCAAACAATCAAGCAGGATAAACTATATATAAAATAAATAATAAAAGATAAAAGAGGAGGAACTTCGAGAGGTAAAGAGAAAACAGGATAGATTGAATGAAATGAAAATTCAATAAGATTATGGAGACACACTTCAAGGGACCCCCCCACATAAGGAGAAAGTTTTATTGCAGACTTGATTGGCTGTCTATGAAATCTAGTGAAATATAAGCAAATTCATAAGGAATAGAAACAAGAAGTTCACCGCAATTATCACAAAACAGGATACATATTTGTATAAAGTGAACTTATATTACAAGCGGATCAAGTAATCAAAAAAACCTGGGACAGCAGGAGAGATAACTATGACCAGAAAAGTTTCCAGAAAATTCAAAACTTACATAAAAACTTCCCAGAAAGCAGTTTGAGCAACCCTGGAAAGGTAACTAACAAAACCAACTAGACCCCTATCCATTCCTAATTTCTCTAGTCTTCCAGAGAGATGTCTATGGTTTGCTAACGTCCACTGTCTATAAATTTCATTTCAAGTTTTGTTTCCGAGTTCGAGAGAATGCCCTTCTTTAGAACCATGCAGTAAAGTATCCATCTCAACATATTTATGTGATTGCATAAATGACAAATAAACATCCAAAATGTTTCTGTCACCTTATATGTTTTGGTTTCATGCCAGATGAAGCTTGGCATACACCGTTTTCAAGTTTTGGAATCTTGTAAGGTAATTTGGGCTGATGACACTAGAGAGTAACATGAACTTGTCTTCTTGATAACCTGTCCATATTTCTTACATGGAAGTATGACTAGTGATTCTTTGCAAGTTAGACCAAGCACCTTCAGAAAATCTACTATCCTGCTCTTCTCAAATTTCACAGAACACTAGAACGAAAGCACTAATACCACATTTCCCATTGCATCATCTAGCGATATCTCCACCATCTACAAAAAAGTTTAGAAAATTCATGCGTGATGGGAAAACACCCATAATCTGATGACAGTGAGCCCAGATTTCTTTTTGTATTTCATAGCAAGCTCACTGGTAGGAAACAAATTATCCAAGTTTTCACTAATTGGTTAGGTACAACAGACGAATCAAGATGCCAAAGACCTAAAATTTTCTCTTCAGCACAAAAAAGAATTCAAGTTTCTCTAAGCAGGATAAATTCTCCAAATGCAACAGAACAAGAAAGGAGCATTTCCAGAAAATCTTAATAAAGGATAATAATGTGAGGGAAAAAAAGGAGAAAAAAAACTCTCCTCAAAAACTCTAGATAAGAAAGATCTCCTACATTAATTGAGAAATTAGTTTCCATATAATCCCGAGAATAGTACAGGACTGGCAAATATGGCAAAACAAGAAATATTTAGAAGATATATCGGATATGATAAAGATACATATAGGCATATGATAGCCTAAATTACATAGTAAGAATAAATGGAAAGCCAAAACTTAATACGATACAAGGAAAGAATTTTGGAACTGGAATGATGTATGGTGCATTAAAGATGATAGCCTGAATTGGAGAAAGGGATGGAAAAATAAGCTATATATGGACATTATGTTTGGGATGATTTTATTGAGTCCAAGGGGCAAAGTTTTTTGTCTATAAGTGAGTCTAAAGGGAATAGTCTAATTTACAGTTCTAAATCAGAAATGTATTTACTTTCTTCTGTCCCATCAAGGCTTGCAAGTACATTTATAACGATTGCATTAGTTTGGACAATTAGATTACATAAAATGAAGGCAAAAATAAGAAAAATATATGCAGCATAAACAGACCATAAAGCAACATTTCAGAGATGAAAAGAATATTAACCATATTATATCAACAAATATGATGTCAAAGCGAGCAGGCTAATGAAGGAACAAGTATTGGCAGCCACTACTTCTCTTGAAATATGTAAAATCACCACTTGTCCCAAAAGCTTAAGTTAATGGGAAGAAGTAGATTTTATTATTTATTTTATATCTTAACACTCCCCCTCACGTGTGGACCAAACTCTCCCTTAATGGTGGCCCAACACATTGAATATTTAATTAAATGGGATAGAGTGTAAAGTCAGGGTTCAAAATCAGGACTTCTGCTCTAATACCATGTGAATCAACACTTGTTCCAAAAACTTAAGCTAATGGGAAGAGGTAAATTTTTTTATTTATTTTATATCCTAACAAAATCCATGACCCATATATAGGCTTACCTGATTATTGTCATTGGATATGGTTCTAGTATTTGCTTCCAAAATTATTTTGATTGTTGCTATGCTATCCCATGTCACTTTTCTTAGTTGGTCTCACAATTCCTAACAATTCTTGTGGAAGAGCATTTGGAAGACAAAGCCCCCCTTAAAGGAATCATTTTTTGTATGGACAACTTCTTTGGAGAAGATTCCCACTATTGACAATCTAAGGAAACGCCGTATCATAGTATTGGATTAGTGTTGTATGTGTAAAAAGAGCAAAGAATCCGTCGATCATCTACTAATACATTGCGAGATTGCCACGACTTTGTGAAATGACTTTTTTGCCAGGGTGGTTGTAGCTTGGGTGATGCAAAGAAGGGTTGTTGACGTCTTAGCTTCATGGAGAGGTCTTCAAGGCACTTCTCAAATCTTCCCATGGTGATGTCTTTGGAGGGGCAGGAACGAGCAAAGCTTCGAAGATTGTGAGCAGTCATTGGATGAACTTAGAACTTTCTTTTTTAACACATTTTTCCAATAGTCGATTGTAATTGATTTCAATGGCATGACCATTCATGAATTTCCTGTATCACTAGAACATCACTCCTAGGCATTACTGTTGTATATGACCCGTGTACTTAGACATTTGCCTATTTCTACGATCAATAAAATCTTATTTATCGATCAAAAGACAATTCTCTCGCAATTCACCAATCATCAAGCAACACCAGCTACGGTTTGGCTAAAATCTGATTTGGCCCATTAGAGCTAAGTGATCTTTCCACTCCTATTCATTCTACAAGTCACTTGGAAGTTTGATTATGTTCCAAGCTGCAGAGATCAACATTTCAGCAACACTCGTCTTAATTCTTGTAGTAGCAGTCAGCCATTCTTTGATTGCTAATCGTAATTTCAATGGAGTTCTATTGAATCCCATGAATTGTGGTTTTTGAATGCTAAGTAGCACATAAGAGCTCTAAAGGAGACAAAATGAAGTTTGTAGCCCAAAAATATACAGCATATTTTAGAAAAATATAACCGCTATAATCTATTTTTCCAGGCTTCATTTTCTATAAGATAATTGCTCCCCAGCAGGAACTTTAACGCTTTTTTAATAGGAAAATGTTTTTAGACATGGTTGTCATGAGCTCTCTACCACCCCACCATCTCATATGGTTGGCAAAAGTATATGACCGATCCTCATATCTAGAGGTTTTTGGTATATAGTTACTGAATTTAATGTTTTCAATCGAGTCACTGGTGTATTTTTACAGTTAAGATTTTGTATAATCTAGATTTAGTCTTAATAAGTCAATAATGGCACACCAAAGGCAGATCTAAGAGGGGTAGGCGGTGGACTGTTAGACTTCATAATGATTCTTTAATGCGGAATAAACACTTAATATAGAATCATAAAACATTAAAGCCCAAGGAAAAATTCGTACCTCTAGCCATTGATGTTGCTCACGGTTTTGCTGCATTCTCTGATGCGTGGCACTTCCAAACTCTCTCTCACTCTCTGTAGATGGTGTAAACTGAAGGGGTCGAGATGAGATGAGTTTGGGGACCAAAGCTATGGGTTTATATAGCCAACGAAACTTCCATCAAGTGTTCAGTGGTTAACTCCAACAATAATTCGGTGACACTAATGAGACAGAATGTGGACCACTTCAGAAAACATGGGAGCTTCCAGAAAACATGAGACCAGAAAACATGGGAAAAGCTCCTTAAAACATGGGAGCATATTTCCATAAGAAAACCGGTCAACATTCTCCCACTTGGTCCACACTCTTAAATTAATGTCTCATCTTAAATTTATCAATAATCTGCATTAAGTAATAAATACATGAATCATGGCGATAAGTCCTCTAAAAACGAGTATTACCTTCCATATATTACTATGTATTTATTTCTCATTCTTTATGTGTCAATGATCTCTTAATGAATAAACCATATGTTTATTCTTGGTCCTTATTGCTTATACTTTATGTGTTGACGATTTCTTAATGAATAAACCCTATGTTTATTCTTAGTCCAACACAGATGAATTTTCTCAAAATTAAATTAAGGTGCACATCAATATGAGAAAAACATCAGAATAATTAAGAATTTCATTAAAATAACATTGTCAATACAATGAAAAATTACATAATGGAACCAAGTCCCATATTAGCTACATGATCCTTGAATTTCAACGGTGGCATGCCCTTAGTCAAAGGATCAGCGATCATTAGCTCAGTGCTGACGTGCTCAATGACCACTTTATTTTTTTTAACACGTTCCCTTATGGCTAAATACTTAATGTCGATGTGTTTACTTCGACTTCCACTTTTGTTGTTCTTAGCCATAAAAACAGCAGCTGAATTGTCGCAATACATTCTCAATGGCCTAGAGATAGAATCCATAATTCTAAGCCCAGAAATGAAACTCTTGAGCCATACACCATGTGAAGTAGCCTCAAAACAAGAGACGAACTCGGCTTCCATAGTGGAAGTGGCAGTCAAAGTCTGCTTGGCACTCCTCCATGATACAGCTCCACCGGCCATCAAGAAAATGTATCCTGATGTTGATTTGCGTGAATCAATACAGCCAGCAAAGTCAGAATCTGAGTAGCCAATTACTTCCAGATTGTCTGTCCGTCTATACATAAGCATGTATTCTTTGGTTCCTTGAAGGTACCTCATTACTTTCTTTGCAGCTCTCCAGTGGTCTAAACCTGGATCACTCTGATATCGTCCCAACATTCCTACAGCAAATGCAATGTCAGGTCTTGTGCAGACCTGAGCATACATTAGGCTTCCGATAGCAGAAGCATATGGAATGTTCTTCATTTGTTCCCTTTCAAGGTCATTCTTCGGACATTGGTTCAAATTGAATCTATCACCCTTTACAATGGAAGCTACACTTGGTGAACAATCTTTCATACGAAATCTCTCTAAAACTTTATTAATATAGGTTTCCTGAGACAGACCTAAGATACCTTGAAATCTGTCTCTATGAATCTTAATGCCAATGACATAAGATGCCTCACCCATATCCTTCATATCGAAATTTTTAGAAAGAAATTGTTTCACCTCATGCAACAAACCCTTATCATTGGTTGCTAGCAAAATGCCATCCACATATAAAACAAGAAAACAGATTTTACTCCCACTGACCTTCTGGTATATACATTGATCCATAATGTTTTCTACAAAACCGAATGAAGAAATTACATTATGGAATTTCAAATACCATTGGCGGGATGCTTGTTTTAAACCGTATATAGATTTCTTAAGCTTGCAAACCAATTGCTCACCATTACTAGAGGGGAATCCTTCAGGTTGTTTCATGTAAACCTCCTCCTCTAGATCTCCATTGAGAAATGCCGTTTTCACATCCATTTGTTGCAACTCTAAGTCAAAATGGGCTACTAATGCCAAAATAACGCGCAAGGAATCTTTCTTAGATACAGGAGAGAAAGTCTCCGTGTAATCGATTCCTTCCTTCTGAGTGAATCCCTTAGCAACGAGTCTTGCCTTATATCTCTCAATGTTGCCCAATGAGTCTTTCTTTATTTTAAAGACCCATTTACATCCAATGGTTTTTACACCATTAGGCAACTCAACAAGATCCCAGACTCCGTTACTCTTCATAGAATTCATCTCTTCCTTCATGGCATTGTACCATAATTCTGATTCTTTGCAACTTATGGCTTGTGAAAAGAACTCGGGATCATTTTCAGTTCCAATGTTGTAGTCAGATTCTTGCAAATACACAACATAATCATTAGGAATTGCTGATTTTCTTGGTCTAATAGATCTTCTTAATGATGTACCATCATATTCCTGAGAAGTATGTGGTTCAACTTGTTGTTCAAAAGTTCTTGGCAACTCTTGAACTACCTAATCTATTGGAATGTCATCAGCAGCTTGTGGAACTTCAACGATTGGTTGTTCAACACCAGTTTGTACATGAGGGGTGTTGTAAACAATAACCATTCTATCACTTGAGGTGGAAGGTTGAGATTCTGAATAATCATTCTCAGAAACTATGTTCCTAGTTTGATTACTCCCACTGATCAAGTCATTCTCAAGAAACTTTGCATTTCTTGATTCCACAATCCTAGTGCTGTGAGATGGACAATAAAATCTGTAACCTTTAGACCTTTCAGCATATCCAATGAAATGCCCACTAATGGTCCTTGGGTCCAGCTTCTTTTCTTGTGGATTATAAATTCTCACTTCAGACGGGCATCCCCAAACGCGCATATGTCGCAAACTCGGTTTCCAACCTTTCCATAGTTCAAATGGCGTTTTAGAAACAGCCTTGGTTGGAACCCGGTTTAATATATACACTGCCGTCTTAAGTGCTTCAGCCCACAAGGATTTAGGAAGATTGGAGCTGCTAAGCATACTCCGCACCATGTCCAATAACGTTCGGTTTCTTCTTTCTGCTACACCATTCTGGTCCGGTGAACCAGGCATGGTGTATTGGGCAACAATCCCATGCTCTTGAAGAAACCTTGCGAATGGCCCAGGTGCTTGTCCATCCTCTGTGTATTTACCATAATATTCCCCACCTCTATCTGATCTCACGATCTTAATTTGCTTACCGCATTGTTTCTCTACTTCAGCCTTAAAAATCTTAAAGGCATCTAATGCTTCGTTCTTATTATGAAGCATGTAGAGATACATATATCGTGAGTAATCATCTATAAAAAGAGATGAAGTATTTCTGACCATGTGAGTCTATGTCTAGACTACATATATCAGTATGTATGATCTCTAATATGTCTGAACTCCTATTGGCACCTTTCTTTGACTTGTTGGTCTGCTTTCCTTTTATGCAGTCCACACAAGTCTCAAAATCAGTAAAACCCAGAGTATTAAGTACCTCTTCATTTACTAATATTTTAATTCTTTCTATGGAGATATGACCTAATCTTCGGTGCCATAATTTAGAGGAATCCTCATTAATAACACATCTCTTAATGCCAGTGTGAACATGCATTGAATCATAAGTGACATTGTTTTGTAAATTAATTCGATAAAGACCATCAAACAAAATACCATTCCCAACACAATCAGATTTATAAAATAAACTGAATGATGTTTCTAAAAATTGAAGGGAATATCCAAATGGTACAAGTCTTGAAACTGAAATCAAGTTTCTAGAAAAACTTGGAACATAAAAGGTCTTTTCTAATTTTAAAACAAAGCCACTACTTAAAGTCAAATTACATGTTCCTATAGCTTTCACATGTGAGCCCATCTTATTTCCTGATAAGATGCTTTGCTTACTTCCCACTGGCTTCCTTAGGTTTTGCAAACCTTGCAAGGAATTTGAAATGTGGATTGTTGATCCAGAATCAATCCACCATGTGTTAATATTGACTTTAACCATATTAGATTCATAAAAACAAATGAAGTTGGATTACCTTTGTCCCTCATCTGCATGATGTGCTCGCGCACACCACTCACATTGGTGAGTCTTAAGTTTGAGAACTTCATAATCAGGGTGCTTGCTAAAACTTTATCTGAAGTGACAAATTGTTCATCAATGGCTTTTAGCAAGTCTCGAACATTTTCATACTGATCAACTGAACCACGGATACCAGCAGAAATTTTAGTCTTTATGAACATCGTGCTTAAACGATTAGATCGCTCCCATCGTTCATAAAGCCTGATGTCCGCTACAGTGCTGGTTTCCTTAATGGCAGGTGGTTCGTCTTTCCTAATAGCATAATCAATGTCCATCTACCCTAAATGGAGAAGAACTCTCTCCTTCCATATCTTATAGTTGTCCCCTTTAAGTTCAGGGATTTCACAATGAAAATCAGAGAAATTTGTAGATGGTATAACTGCATTATAGATTACATCTTATGTCATAAATTGAGGCCTAAATAAAATTTCATGCTTTACCAATGTAAATCATGCTTAAAAATTGAATCTAAAGACATAAAGATTGCCTGTGGGCTAAATCTTTAATTCAAGCAGATTCAATTATTCTTTATGATAGAATTCATCAAATTCTATCTAAGGTTAAACTTTATGATAAAACTATCAAATTATTTACTTAATTCATAATACCTGTGGGTAAATTATGAATAATTTGATATTTGATCCTAATTAATCATATAAATATAATAAAAATTCCTGTGGGATAAAATTTATTATATTAAATATAATTAATTACAATTAATGTCTAAATATTCTTTATGTGATCCTTGTCAATCATAATATATAATTTTACTCAATTAGAGATGTTGTGGCTATTCTCTAATCAATAAAAATTATATGGATCACTTAGACATTAAATCTTTTATGCATTAACTTAATATGAGAATAATCATAAATTGCATAATTATAATTAAAACCAACATGTTATTATTATGCACAAATATTCTCAGAATTTAGCATAAATATTGCATAATTAAAACTATACTATTATGCATAACATTTAAATATAAACTCATCAAAAAAAATTCTGGATTAGCTAAACTACATGTCGTTTTCCCTTAGTGCGAAAACTACATGTCGTTTTTCATCTGCCTTTAAAAACAATAGCTACTAAACTACATGTTATTTTTTCAAAACTAACAAAAACTACATGTCGTTTAGGCTAGACGAAATCAATACTCTTTCCGACTAAACTACATGTCGTTTAATCAATAGACCAAAACTACATGTAGTTTTGGTCGTCTTCAACCTCCAGACTGCTTTGCAGAATCCGATTCACAGATGATTTTTGACGTCGAAAAACATGTTTTTAATCACAGAAAGCTTAGAAAAACTATTTCCATATTATTTCTAAACTTGTTTCGAATTAAAAACATTCAAAACTCAAAACTTAATTTTCTCAAAACTTTCGGTCAAAAACAGAGATGAACAGAGAGTTCACAAAAAATCAAGACAGAGATATATTGGGCTCTGATACCAACTGTTAGACTTCATAATGATTCTTTAATGCGGAATAAACACTTAATATAGAATCATAAAACATTAAAGTCCAAGGAAAAATTCGTACCTCCAGCCATTGATGTTGCTCACGGTTTTGCTGCATTCTCTGATGCTTGGCACTTCCAAACTCTCTCTCACTCTCTGTAGATGGTGTAAACTGAAGGGGTCGAGATGAGATGAGTTTGGGGACCAAAGCTATGGGTTTATATAGCCAACGAAACTTCCATCAAGTGTTCGGTGGTTAACTCCAACAATAATTCGGTGACACTAATGAGACAGAATGTGGACCACTTCAGAAAACATGGGAGCTTCCAGAAAACATGAGACCAGAAAACATGGGAAAAGCTCCTTAAAACATGAGAGCATATTTCCATAAGAAAACCGATCAACAGTGGCCACTGACCCTGCCCCCCCGCCAAAAGGAAATAAAGGAAATAACCCCCTTACGTACCTAAATATCTAAACAATCATATTTTTTTCAAAATTTAACCCCAAAATCCAAATCTTACAAAATAATAGTTTTTTTCTTAAAATATTAGAATCCAATAATTATATATATATTAAAAAAATCAGTGCATAATTATTGTCTATTTTTCTTTGACTCCTCTTTATGTTTTCCCCTGTTGTCTTTTCTTCTACTTTCTCTTTTCTACACATGGCTTTTTTCATTTTCCTTCGAGTTCTCCCCTCCCCCCCCTTCCCCGGCTTTCTATTTGATATATTACAATGGAGTTAATTAAGCATGTTACAGGAAATAGAATGTCCCAAAGTGAATCTGTTTGTTGGCAATGTGGTACAAGTTCATCAGTCTACGGTGAAGATAAATGGTAAAGCTAAAACCGTAGAGAGATGATTTAGAATTAAAAGGGAATATTAGCAGGTTAAGGATATATGCAACCAGTGAAGATTTAATAAGAAAAAAATGGATAGTAAAGAAATTTGTAGACCAAAGATTTCCCTTTGTCATCTTAGATCAATGATGACAACAATAAAAATAAAAACGAGTTAAATTAACAGGATGATCAAGAATTTTCTTTCACTGGAGGAGTGCTAAGTTAAGCAATTTTGAAACGTATCTGTTTAATACAGCGAGTGTAAGGCTTGAAAATTATATGGTGCCAAAATTTTCAAACCTGAAGACAGATAATGCCCATTACAAGGAAGATGAATACACAAAAAATAAAGGATAGGGTAAGTGATGGATGTAATTCCAATAAGATAAAGGTGGCATGAATTATTAAATGAGTAATTCTACTCTCCCCACTGGGAGTCCCACTGGGGGCTCCCGCTGGGAATTTTTTTATTGTTTTTTATTTTATTTTTTTATTTTTTATTAAGAAAATAATTTTAAATAAAAATGTAATTTTTTTTTATTTTTTAAAAATATGAAAACACATTAAAAAAATGTATGTTGAAAATAAAAAAAATATAAAATATAAAAATTTGCATTAACGGGACACCGAGCGGTGTCCCTAGAACTACTCTAATATTATTACTCGTGCAACACGATTTGTTTTTATCTTCTCATTATTTAATAAAATGATATATTAATAATGGATACCATAAAGATGGCACAATTAATAAGAAAAAAAATATTAAATTCACTTAAGAAAAATTTATAAAAAATTTATTTCTCTACATGTTAGTTATTTATAAGTTGAAAATTATCAAATTTAAAATTTAAAATTTTAAAAAAAAACTAACAAAATGAGTTTTGTAAATAAAAATATAGAGAATTACTTTAGCCACAAAATGATTACACAAAAATAAACTCACAAACTAACGTGACTTGCTGTGATACATCAGATTGCAAAGTTATTTTTATTGTAAAGTTGATCTAACGAATCTCATGAAACCACGTCAGTTTGTGAGTTTACTTTTGTGTAATCTATTTGTGTTTGTAACAATTCTAAAACATATAAGTACATGTAACCCTACTCAACTTATAATTAGAACAATATTAATTTTTCCAAATAATGGACTTTGGTTTGGATTTATACATATTTCTTCCTAATAATTTATGCTTTTCGATCGGATTGAGAGGGAGGGAGTTGCGTTGTTAGGTTGCTTTGTGTTTATCAGTATACTGTATATCCCATTTTAATGAGACTTTGAAAAAGTATAGGAGTGATTGCTATTTAGCATTTGATTTTGAATAAAATTTTGTTGTAAAATATGGAAAAAAGAAATTTAGGGTTTCGAGTAAGAGAGAGACATATAAATTTGTTAATGTATGTGAAATTTTTAAACAATATCAAATGCACAATAAATTATATAGGATTTACTTCTTATATTTATTTTCTTTCCTTTGAGGTTTTTAGTACAGATAATTGGATAAAAGTATAGGTGCGCAGTGGGGATCCGCCATCCCGCCAACCTCGTCCTTAGATGAGGGGCGTGTGGGTGGACTACAAACTTTTGGCTACTGGGGACAGGGCCCAGGCTGAGCTGTGATCCGCCCGGCCCAAATTTATATCTATAAATAAATATATATGTATACAAATATATAAACAAATTTGTAAGTATAAACTGGTGTCGTTTTATACTTATGAATGAGTATATTTAACTCAGGAATCCTAATTCTCCTATCCTCTCTTCTCTCCCTATGTCGTTCTTACTTCTCTCCTCTCCTATATATTCTATTCTCTCTCTCTCTCTCTCTCTCTCTCTCTCTCTCTCTCTCTCTCTCTCTCTCTCTCTCTCTCNTCTCTCTCTCTCTCTCTCTCTCTCTCTCTCTCTCTCTCTCTCTCTCGCGCACACACACACAAACATCTCCTCCTCCTCCACTTTTCAATTTTTATTCTCGTTCTTGAAGCATGGCCGAGGAACCATAGTCACAAATGGCCATAGGTTTTTTCGCAAGCCCACGACCATTCGTGGTCTTGCTCAGACCCACAACCACACTGTGGTCTTGCTGTGGTCTTCCCTTGATTGTGATTGTTTTGCCATGTGTTTGACTATTTGTAATTTTTTAGAGAAGATAAGATTGATGGACTTTAGAGATAGTTTGTAGAATTGTTGTTGTTTTGAATTTGTTTTTCGCTTTTTCTGATTATTTTTTGTTGTACCCACAACGATGTGATGGAAGCCTCACTCACGCTCAGGTATTTACGGTCGTGTTGGATGGATGAATCAAGGGCTACCTTGGGGCAACACCAAGATTCGAATGGTTGGAAGATGAAAATCAAGACTAAGTTGGGCTAGCACTCAATTCTCTAAAATTAAGGTGAAATAAATAGTACTAGGGTTCGGCTAACCCTCCCCTAATTATTCCCTTTAACGACCTCTTTTGAAATCACAATCCCAAAACAAGTCAAACTTTTAAAATTAAGGAAACAATCTCAACAACTCCAAAAATAAAGGAAACAAATTAACTAAATAACAAATGGATAAACTTCCTAATTTGAAGAAGCACAACTCGGTCACCAACCCCCTAAAATCAAGGGATTTGCCTCATCGCCTAATTTCACGGGATTTGCCTCATCGCCTAAATTCACAAGATTTGCCAATAACTCGGTCATCCTCTAGGTGGCGAGCGGTTGGTCCTCAGTCACCTTGCCTTTTGTGCCCAAAGCCTCCCTCCTCGCCTCGGCCCGATTAGCCCACTAGGTGGCTAGCGGTTGGTCCTCAGTCGCCTTGCCTTGTGCTCCCAAAGCCTCTCTCCTTGCCTTGGCCCATTTAGCCCTCCTAGTGGCATTGCGGATAGCTCGTCTTGCATCTCCATCATTCCTCCCCCCTTCAAGATTGACCTTGTCCTCAAGGTCAAGTTCTAGAAATTGCTTCTTGAGAACCAGAACACTCTCTCATGCAACATCTTCGGGTATTGGTGCACAAAGCACCTAAGGTATTGCTCAAGAGTCCTGTTGGTCACCTCCGTTTGGCCATCGGTTTGAGGGTGATAGGTTGAACTTCGGGCCAATTCCGTCCCATGCACCTTGAACTTTGGTAAGATACCTTATCACATTCTACATTGTGTCATCATGTATTATCTGATACTCTTGCTGTGGGTAGGGAGAGGCAAGTATATCATGTTCGCAGCCAGAGAATGGTGTTTCCAATTCATATTCCCTCTTCTCAGAAAAGGCAGTTGATGAACTTCTTCAATCTTCAGTTCAGGGATCTGATGATCACCTTGTAGAGTTCTCAGAAGCCTTGAGAAGTATGCTCATGTTGAATTCTTTTATGTTACGTACATCTTCCATATAACCACATGCTCTGCACATGTCTAAAATGAAACCATGATGCTTATATTTTTTTCCATCTCACGTCTAGCTCTTGCAAAGGCCTTAAGGCGTGCTGCTGAAGGAAAGGCTTCTGCTCAAGCTGAGGCAGCTGAATGGAAGCGTAAATATGAACTGGAGAGAGCATGAAATCTGCAAATGGAGTGCAAAGGTTTTCTAATGTTGAGCAATAGCAACATTTAATTACATATTCTTGTGTTGTTTTTAATATGTAAAGAAAAGGTCTTTAAAATTAGGAATTGCTAGTCATACTCAAATTAAAGAAGAAGCCTTGTCCTAAATTATCTGGAGATGGCTACTGCAGTCCTTATCCTTGATTCAGTGCTTTTCAAGGCCAGGCCGTTCTTTCGTTCAATTTTCCATCTTTTTTTTTTTTTTTTTTTGGTAAGTAAAGTTTTATTGATATAAAAGTAAAGTTTTATTGCTCCACAGAAAATTCATTATAAGCTATTTCCTTTGCTTGTAGATAGTTCGTGAATAGTGTATCACTTCTCTACAGTATCATAGATGTCAGTCATCATTGTACTGTCATCATGGTTGGCTCCATTTAATAAGGGTAGTGCTACAGCCCCGCTGGGGAGCTCCCAGCGTTGGGGTGTAGTGTTTTTTTTTTATGTGTTTTTTTAAAAATTATTTTTTATATAAATTTTTTAATACTTTTTAATATTTTTAAAAAATAAAATAAATTTAGAATATCATTAAAAAATACTTCCTTAATTAGAAAGAAAAAAAAATTATTAAAAAATACTTCCTTAATCACGAACTAAAATAAAAAATATTTTTTAATGATTTTTTTTTTACTTTCTGATTAAGGAAGTGTTTTTTAATAATATTCTAAATTCTCAGTGGGGCTCCAACTTTTTTCTCTTAAATTTAAAATATCATTATAAAAAAATTATTAAAAAATAATTCCTTAATCACGAAGTAAAATAGAAAATTATAATTTTTTAATTTAATTAAGAAAGTATTTTTTAATAATATTGTAATTTTTATTTTATTTTTTAAAATTTTTAAAATCATTAAAAACATCTATATAAAAAAAGAATTAAAAAAACACATAAAAAAAAAAAAAAAAAAAAAAAACACTAGAGCCCCAGCGGGAGCTCCGAGCGGGAGCCCCCAGCGGGGGCTCTAGCATTTTCCATAATATTATCCTTCGAAAGGCGCTCAGGTCTCGTGCAGAGCTGCATGCGATACAAAAATAACTAAAAATTAAAGAAAAACATCTCATGCAAAGTCTTGTTGTCAACCAAAGGACAAAACGTGAATCGTATGACTGGCGTAAAAGAAATTGTAAGCCACTAATCTAATAGTTTATATATAAATTATTCAAGTGGGGGAAAAAGTGAGGTGTGTGCTTGTTTCCAAATTGATCATGGGAAACGTGTTGGCTAGCAAAATATGCAATGATGTTGCATTGATCATGAAAATATCTATCTTCGCCTACTATGGACTTTGTCCATTTTTAGCACACTTTTTAAAGTAGTTTCTACTGTATATAACTATAAGATTTGTTATTTTGTTTTTTTTTTTTTTTGGGAAATAGTTATTTTGATCTTATCCTATTGTATTTTAATAAGATTTATTATTTTTTCAATAGAAAATTAAAACTCATGTCAACCTATTTCATATATTCAAACAAATATCTCAATATATGTTTTATATTCAAATAAACTCTAATAGAACTTATAAAATATTACTATTCATAAATCAACAATAGATTTGGATAGACAGTTCAAATGAGATGAGATGAAATCTTTTGAATAGTAGTGAGATTTTTTTAGTTAAGATGAGATAGATAATCTGTAAAAAAAATGTGTGTTTAGATAATGAGATGAAATGAGATAGTTTTGACTTTTTGGATTTGATAAAGGGGTGTGTTCCATTGTGCACTGTTCATGTAAGTTTTCACTGTTTTATACTGTTTATTTACTGTTCATTTAAGTGAATGTTTTCAAAACTTAAGAGATGAAATATTATGTTTAGATAGTCAAAACTATTGTACAGTATAACTCCATATAAGATGTTTTTATCTAAGTTATCTATTCAAACCCACCCTTAAATTATCTAAAATCATCTTAGAATCCTAACGCATCTCGCGAGGAGCAGAAGATGTCCACAAACCTCATTATTAAGTATTATTAGCATTACTACCCGAAGATGATCTATGCAAGTACAGAATGTGCTAGTCTTTTAAAAAAAGCCGGTGCTACAAGGATCGAGACTTTAATAGAAGAACTCGAAGGATAAGTACAAATGCATTTTTTTATTTTTTATTTTTTTCTTTAATCATTTTTTATAGATCATTAAACTTGTTTAAAAAAATTAAAAAAAAATCAATTCACTCATATTTACTTTTTTAATCATTAAATAAAAAAATAAAAAATTCAATTAGTCAGTTTTATCTATCCAACTAGTATTTTCCTTTAAAAAAAAATTGGAAGCCACTTGGGACCTCACCTTAAATTTATAATGAGTGCTGCCTTTTCTTTAAAAAAAAAAAAAATTAATAATAACGGATCACTTTCCATTCAATCAAAGAAGACATACAAAGTTGACTTAAAAAATAAACCAATTACAAACGTTCATAGTATCTCAGTACACTTTCGTGACTGACCTCGACTAGACGGTAAATCTCTAAAGATTTAAGTCTAAGAGATAACCCATCTCTGTCTACTATAGAGATCACAGTAACCAAATTCCATACCCGACTAATCGGAATATGGAGAACCAACCCCTCATCACCGCCTAAGCAGAGGGGGAAGAACTACCTTCGGACTGAGGTCCGAAGACATTACATTTTTGGATTTTTGTTTTCTTGAAAAATAATGACAATACATAAACAATTCAAAAAAGCAATTGTTATCAGTGCAGAATTGAGAGACAGACACCAAGTTTTTTGTAATTTTAGGTACATGAAGCAAATTGTGAAGACGGAAAGAAGAAAAATTAGAGAAGAAAGAAGAGTCACCGAAGTTATCGATAGGCAGAGCATTCGCATTGCCAACACGAATCTGTTCATTTCCTGTGTAAGGTTCGGAAGAGAGATTCAACTGAGAGAGATCATGGGTGATGTGGTGGGTAGCAGCTGAATATGGGTACCAAGCGGAATCAGTCATGGCAGAAGGAGATGTGTAGTTGGTTGTGAAGGAGCGAGGTGGATCATATTGGTAAGCATGATCAAATCTGTAATGACATTGAAGGGCTACATGACCTGGTTTAGAGCACACTTGACAGGTAGGGCGAAAGGAGTTTGATGGTGAGTAATTGTTTGGGAAGGACTGGGAGTTTGAAAAACGTCCTCTGGAAAAACCTTTGTTTCTACCATGGCCAGATCTGTTCCCCCTAAAAAAACTTCTACCTCGTTGATCACGGGATTGTCCAGTACTAATATTCACTGATGGTTCAAAAGAAGTAGGAGAGCTAGTGGTTCGAGAGGTATGGGACATACGGCTTTCATGAATGAGGAGGAGATGGTATAGTTCATTGGAGGTAATAGGTTCTGCTCTTGTGGTTATGGAAGTAATAAAGGACTCAAAGGAGGGTCCAAGGCCATTTAGAAGGTAGGTGACAAACTCTTTGTCAGGGAGAGGATTTCCAGTGGCTCCAAGTGTATCAGCTAGCATCCTAACTTTGCTGAGAAATTCATAAACAGGTTGTTCACCACATGATAAGTTGGTGAGTTGAAAGCGAACTTGAAATTCTTTTGCCTTAGAAAGGGAGCTAAACATTGATTCTAGAGTGAGCCATAGCTCTCTTGAGGTAGTTGCCAAGACAGCATGTCCTAAGACAAACTCTGTAAGAGAAGAAAATAAAACACTAACGATGAACTGATCTTTTTTCTGCCAAGCACGAAAATTAGGACTGCTTTGGAGTGTGGTGATAGCTTCAGCAGTGGGATCGATTGGAATATATTTGAGAGGAATGACCTGAGTTCCATCGACAAAGGAAAACAGGTCTTGTCCTTTGAGGTAAGAGGAAATTTGCACTTTCCACAGTAGATAATTATTCTGGTTTAGTTTGATAGTGACTACAGAAGAGGAAGAAGGAGGTATGAAGGTAGTCATGGTGGGGCTGAGGAATTGATCGAGAGACTGCCAGTCAGCAGCTCTGATACCATATCAGACTTGGAAAGAAAAGAATGAAATGCATTCTGTGAATATTTCCTCACACACTTTTCAACATTATGAGTGCCTTTATATAGGCATTTCGTTACAAGCAGAACACTGAGAATATTACAAGAAAGGAATAATAGTTAGTTACAACCGCTGTACAAAGAGCACGACTAACAGAATGTACAAGAGCTAGAGTATTCCAGAAGGTTCTGGAAGGTTGCCTGAGGTGGATTCCTTCACGTTACTTGGCTGAGATGAAATTCTGGAACTTATGTTAATAGGGACAGACCTCAATACAGGATTCTCCAATATCTTGTTACCAAAATTTTGCCCAACACAATGTGTTTTGCATTCTAATCCTACATACTATTCAATTCTTTGCTGTGATCTGGTTCATCAATTTTGGAAATCGAAATTCTTTAATCTAATGAAATAATATATATAAACCTGAATAAAGCAGTTTGTTGGCGACTTTTTCATCCACTTCCATATAATGGCTTCTGGCCACATGCATATATCCAATCCTTGATAATGTTGCATGTTCCTAGGTATTAAATTTTTTTATAAAAATGTTGATGAACTTCAGATGATTGTGCAAATTTATCTTCCAATTTTACCTCAAATCAATTGGCCTCAAAGTTTCAACCACTCCTCCCATACACATATATAAGAGTCAAAATATAAGAATATCTGAGAATATATAAATATTGTTGTGAGAAGTGCATGAAAGAAATATGGAAAGCTGTGGTTTGAGCCGACAATTTGGTTGGTGTGTTTATATTTTCCTATTAGCCAAACACATTCAGTTATACATAGCACATCACTACAGCATGGGGTCACGGGGATGACGGTGAGTTGGCAACGGCGATGATGGGGTCATGAGGGAGGCTAGGGTTTCTACAATCTAAGAGAGAGAGAGAGAGAGAGAGAGAGAAGGGGGGATTTTAACCCGTTTTGACACTGGTGGTTTTTTAAAAAAAGCCCGGGTTCCTGGTTTTAAACCTGGTACCCGGCCCGGGTGTACCTAGGTTTTGGAGGACGGGTACCGACCTGGGTTTGTTCCGGGCAGGAACCCGTAACCGGAACCTGGTTATCCTCGATTTCTGTCCTAATCTCAATGGTTGCTGGATGAGGAGTGATTCTTATGTGGATGTCAATGCTACTGATCATGCAAACTCCTCTGAAATACCCTTCATTTCCCCATCTTTCAGAATTATTAGTAGAAAACTACCCCATGTTGACTTCATTGCCAATGTTTCCACATCTTGAAGTTGGGTTATTTCTACAGAAAGCCAGCTAGAAGCCTCCTCCTCCACCTCGGCCTCTACACCCATTGCCTTTTCATCTGCGACTTCTACAAGTAAATAACTTATATATGATTACCTCGTTTTCTTTATTGTATTATTCTTCAGTACTCAAATAAATCTCACCACATGCATGATTCTTTACATCCAGGAGAAATAGTAAGGAGGTAGAAGAAGAGCAAAGGGAAGAAATATAGGAAGGGGTTGTGGAGGAGATCGAGGAGTACTGGACTCCTGAGGCTGCAACGTTGAGGCTGTGTAATTTCACGACAACAATTTCAACTGGGCCTGTATGTTTCTCAAGCATGGAAAATTAAGGTAATTTGATTTTTGGCTGAACTTGGGTGTTTTTCTAGTCTAGATTACTGCTTCTGCAACACATACAACTTTTCTCAAGACTATCTATTATGTCTAAGCTTACAGGGATGATTTAGTTTGCATGTTGAAGCACATGTATATGAATTTGATATATAGCTACATGATGGATGATGCGACCAGTTGCTTTGATCTCCTTTATTCGTGCATACTCTCCAAGAACATTTTCTGCCATCAATGATCTTGCAGCTGGCTGTTGCACAGAAAATAAGGATTTTCAACTAATATTGGGCTGGAAAATCATCTGGTTTTCTTCATATAGGGAGTCACCTCTCGGCAGTTACCTACCCAGGTTTTAGCCACTTCAAAGTCATCAGTATCTGAATTTGCAATTTCAGATTTTTTTTCCTATTGTTCATTATTTTTTCCGCTAATATTTATGGTGTTCTAGTGTATTCATTTGTAAATTTTTCGTAGCTTCTATGTCATTTTCTTCACACTGAACTGTTAAATAACTCTTGTAATTTGCGGTGCGCTTTTGGTGTACCCATTTAATACTTCGATCTGACTAGAATATTAAGCATGTAATGAAAATAATTGGTGGCTAGTGAATGCAATGTTTAGTTTTTCATTTTTTATTTCATAGATAATTGAAAATGGTGTATATTATTGAAAGGTCTTGACATTAAATAGCAAATGAATGGTATTGAAGAGGGGTAAATACCTTCAAATAACTTAAAATGAATGGTATTGAAAGGTATGTCCAACTTAAATATTTTATTGCTTTCTCGTGATCATTTTAAACATGAAGTATCCATGATATTTGCTTTCCTATATAAAAAAAGAAAAAAGAAAAGAAAAGAAACATAAAGTATATCAATAGTGTCTGTAAATAAAAGGGACCGATCGATCGAGATTTCGCTGGATGGATCCCATTGTCATTGGTACGTACGTAGACAATGACAATAAATAAATAATCGAGGTTAATTTACATGCAGCAATTGCGTGCTTCTTAAGTAGGTAAGAGCTAATTTTCTGACTCGACCGAAACTCATCGGATATGTGAAGTTGAGTTTGTGCAGAAGAAGGTGGCCCCAATATGAGTTGTCTTGGGCTTGATAGAGTTGAAGCTGCCATGTGGGCTGGTTGTTGCATATATGGCTTTATTAATTTGTACTGCAGGCTATGTATTGTTGCCAAACCAAGAAAATGATTGCTCAAACATATTGTAACTTGGGGTTTTTTTTTATAGGTTTATAATTTGAGGACATGCAATACACTCAGGTTGCTTGTATTTACAAATCATGAATGCCTTGATGGTTTTGCTGAAATTCATGAGTGCTCTGACTCCACATCATCATCTGTCATTTTTTTTATGTGCATGGATGTGTTGCTTCAAGATGTGGGGGTAGAACAAGTGACAAACAAAAGTCTTTTCACGTTTTCGTTAAAAAGAAAAAGTTTTTCCTCTTCAATTACTGTATTACCCAGGCCGAGGTCCAAGCCCAAACCTAGGCCTACGAAGAATCAGCCAAAAACGACGCCGTTGTTAGGAAGTTTTATCCCCCCCTCCCGAGTCAGTTTCTTTCTTCTTCCTTCAGTTTTTCTCCTCCCTATTTTCCCTCACCCCATTCCATTCACGCTGCTCCACTCAAATCTTCACTTCCATAATTGCTCTCTCTTCCTCTCTTTGTGTTGTGATTCTAAAGGTTAAAGACTTAACCAAATTAGTATCCAATTGTCTTGGGGCTTTTAGATCAATGGTTAAGTCTTTAACAAGTGGTATCAGAGCAGGGACTACGTCACGAGTTTAAGTTACGGATGGGTGACCTATAAGCTGGATTAAAATGCCTTAATACTATGTATAAGCATAATGTTAAGTCATTGAATACTAATAGATGAGTGAAGCCGCCAAAAGGGAAAGGGCTACCACAGGGTTAGTATCGATAGAGTGAGCTGTTGTAGACGTCGAATTCGGAAGCATGGTGGAATGTTATGATCCGAGGGTTAAAAGGCTTAACCAAATTAGTATCCAACAATTTTAAGGCTTTTGGATCAGTCGGGTCTTTAACACTTTGTGCTCCACTCGCTGTAGGCACTCTCTTTCCTCTTACCTCTGTCTGATCCCAACTACTGCACTCCGCCATATGTTGCCACTTTGGTAAGTTTCTCTCTCTCCCTCCCGCCCTTTCTCTCTTTATCCCTTTGCTCCAAAGTTATTTTTTTTCCCATTGAATACCAATGCATCGACGCCTTTGTTTGTGGGTTTTGGTTGTCGACAGCCCCTTCGCCGGATTTCTGTTGTGCAATGGTAAACCCTATTTCTCTCAGTCCCTCCGTGCCCGACCCCTACAGGTTTTCTTTCTCTCCTTTGATTCTTTGTGTAGTTGGTTGCAACTCCTAGTGAGACTTACGTGTTTCTTCATTAGATGACCAATACGTTGAGGCCTCCGTGTGTGGGTTTTTGTTGTCGAAGGCTGCATCTCGATTCCACACTGTCGTGGTTACCACACCAGTAAGGCTCTACCTCTCACTATCGTTTCCCTCTTTGAATTAATTGCAGTCTGTCATGCAATGCCCTCTCGCTAATCCCTTAGGTTCTCACTTCCGTAGACATACTCTCTATTTTGGTTTTGAACTGTGACTAACATAGGTTATCAGCGCCAACCTGTTGCTGCCAAAGGCATTGAAATCAGTTTTGGACAGCGCCTTCTCGCCATTAAGTTCGTTGTATTGGCCACACGGAGTTAGGTATATTTCCCAAGTGTTAATCTCATTTTTCAGTGTTAATTGCGTGACATGATTTGATCATTGGAAATGAGTTGGACTCTATTTGTTTGGTAGAATCTGTAGACTGTGTAAATTCTTGGTGGGTTGATGTGTGGAGATTTTTTTAATTTTGATGTTGTGGATCCATGAAGAAGTGTACTTGTGGGTGGTCTAGTTATTGACATGTCAATAATAATTTTTTCTAACTTGGAAATTTGATGTTGTTGCTTGACATTTGTGGGTAGTGATTGGTTAAGCAAAGTTAAGGAATGTATGGATATGTTACTTGACATGTTGGGAGCAAGACTGGGCTGTTTGATTGTTGGAAATGTCGGTTTGACATGTTGGGATAAACGTAGGTTGTTTGTTGTTTGATAAATTAAGGATAAGTTTGCTTTGAACGTATGAGATATTGGGCTGATGTGTGGTTGTGTGGGTTGAGTTTTGTGGCTGTTTGGATTGATGTATGGTTGTCTGGGTTTGATGTGTGACTGTTTGGAGATTTACGTATTACTGTTGGGTTCTTGGACACATCAGTTTGACATGTCGGGTGGCAAATGTATATTGGTTAGAAAAAATATGGGGAGCAGCCACTATTTGGCAGCAGCTGAATCACACACTATGTGGCCTAGTAAAATGACTAATTTGTCTCTGCAACAAAAAGCACGTTCCCTCTCTCAGATTTCACCCATTTAAAATGCCCAATAGAACTCTCCCCCATCCCCACCCCCGTGTTCCGTCTGCACCCCCCCACCCCCACCCGCGCATCCTCTCCCGCACCCCCACTCGTGCATCATCTCCACAACCCCCACCCCGCATCGCCATCCTCTCTTCCCACCCACACCCCCGCGCCGCACATCTAGGCCAAATGGGAGGCATGACTGAGCATGGAGGGCTGAGGGAGATGCAGTGGAGTTGGTGGTGGCAAGGGGTAGGCGGCACGGTGGCTAGAGGATGGCGGATCTAGGCCAAATGGGTGGAGAAACCCATGGGAGAGTGAGGTTGCGTGAGGGGTAGATCGGGGCTATGTGAGGCTAGGGTAGGTCGATGGTGGCCAGGGGAGATTTGAGGTGGTGGCTGGAAGCCGTGGGTGGCGGCTTACAGCGGGCTAAGGTGGAGAACCCGTGTATGGGTGAAATCAGTCCTGGACAGCGCCTTCTCGCCATTAAGTTCATCTTATCGGCCACAAGAAATTAGGTATATTTCCCGAGTGCTAATCTCATTTTTTAGTGTTAATTGTGTGACATGATTTGATTATTGGAAATGAGTTGGCCTCTATTTGTTTGATAGAATCTGCAGATTGTGTAAATTCTTGGTGGGTTGATATGTGGAGGTTCTTTTAATTTTGATGTTGTGGATCCATGAAGAAGTGTACTTAGTAATTTAGTGTGATGTAAACTATCAATTTCGACATTTGCCCTACCCTAAATAATTGAATTAAAAGATTATGGAAAATCTTCAATCGAATTATGACAAATTTTTAGATTTTCAGACTATCTTATATAAATCAAGGCCCAATTTGTTAGATTATGTAATAAAGTTTTAAATTTTTGTGTCGTTATGGACCAAGATTTTGATAAGACAATGCCTCCCATTAATCATGCTCCAGCTCATGGCAAGACAATGCCTCCCACAAATCATGCATACAGCTAGCATTCACTTATACTTTTAATACCATTAATATATTAATTTTACCAGTTTTATATGGGATTTTGGTTGGCTTCCACCTTATAAATCAGTAACCACAAGACAGTTATAGTTTGAATAATCTCTGTTTGGATAGTGAAAGTGTTTCATTTCATTTCATTATTATCATTTTTTAAAATTTTTTATACAAAATATAATAAATAATTTAACTTTTTCAAATATTAAAACAATAATAATATTAAAAATTAATATTATAATAATATTTTATTCAACTTTTAATATTTTATATCAATTCATTTTATTTCAATTCATTATCCAAACAACACGTAAGAAACAAATATATATAAATTTCTTTCCTTCTCTTTTAAAAGCAAAGGCGATACGTTAATAATATTTACCAATATAAAGTGCACACATTTCTTTTAAAAAAAGTAAATAAATATAGATATTATATAAAAAATAATAATAATTTTTTTTAATAATAAATTCTACTATTTTTTAAAAAAGAATGGACTTTACGATTTATAACTGTATATATCTAAATTACTCAATCCCATTATTCTTGGATGCTTGCAGCCTAGCCTACTTCTTCTTCTTCTTCTTCTTCATTTTTTTTTTTTTTTTTTTTTGGAGAANCTTCAACGTAAGTAACAAGACATTTCTCGTGAAACAGGCAGCTGCATGCACAGGCATGCAAGATTAACTTATAGTAATTCATCAAGAGCTGGTTTTAGCATTCCTTCACCAACCATCGATCAAGAAATGGTGGAAGGGGTTCTCTTGATCAACATTGCTGAAGTTACTACATCGAAAAAACCATGAGCAACATTGATGAAGGAAAAACTAACTCTTGTACAGAGGATAATGAAGGTTTTGAGGTTGTCTTGAAATTCATGAGCAAGGTGATTTTCAAGATCATTAATTTTACTTATTACACGACCGCGGGTGACTAGGTATGCACTTGTTACAAAGCAGTTTGGATAAGTGATACGGCCATGATCAACGCCTCAATCTCTCCCATGAATCACGCTCCAGCTCATGGCAAGACAGTGCCTCCCACAAATCATATATGCATACAGCTAGCATTCACTTATACAACTATAGTTATAGTTCCGTTTGGATAATGAAAGTATTTCATCTCATCTTATCTCATTATTATAATTTTTTTAAATTTTTAAACAAAATATAATAAACAATTCAACTTTTTCAAATCTCAAAATAATAATATTATTAAAAAATAATATTATAACAATATTTTATTTAACATTCAATTTTTATCTCAATTCATCTCATCTAAATTCACTATCCAAATGACACAAACAAATATACATGAATTTCTTTTCTTCCCCTTTAAAAGCAAAGGTGATACATTAATAATATTTGCCGCTATAGAGTGCATAAATATCACACATTTCTTTTTAAAAAAATGAATAAATATAGAACTTCTATAAAAAAAAATTAATTTTTTAATAATTAATCTTTTTTTTTTTTTAAATGTGCAATGCTTACCCATCTATATACCTAACATTACTCAATCCCATTATTCTTAGATGCTTGCGGCCTAGCCTACTTTAGAAATGGCAATAAGACCGAAAGAAAAATGCTACTCTCATCTCTTATTTCTACTGCTCATTTTTATCGTTATGTATTTAAAAAAAAAAAAAATTTCTTAATGATTAAAAAAATGTTTTTTAATAATATTGTGATTTATTTTTGTTTTAAATATTTAAAAGTGTTAAAAAATATATATAAAAAAAAGCAAAAAAAAAAACTAAGACTTAAAGCTAGCTAGAAGTTCTGTGTAATTGCCACTATTCCTGGCATGATCATTTGTGGCCGACAGAAGAAAAAAAAAAAAGGAAGACTACGATGCAAAACATCTTGAAAAGTGATAAAGATAACTTGATGAATTTCCAGTTCGGTGTAATTGCGACTAGTATTGGCATGATTTGTGGCCGACACAATAAAAAGAAAAAGGAAGACTACGATGCAAACATCTTGAAAAGTGATAAAGATTACTTGAACGAATTTCTAAAAACAAGGTAAAGAAAAAGCAGGAGGCAAAGCATCTTCAACACTAAGTACAAGACATTTCTCGTGTAACAGGCGGCAAAGCATCTTCAACAGTAACAAGACTTTCTCGTGTAACAGGCGGCTGGTTTAGATTAGGGATGTCAAATCATGTTAACGAATCGTGTTTGTATCGTGTCAAGATATATATATTATATTATATATGTAAACCTTAACCCAACCGTTAAGCTTATCGTGTCAAAATTTCAAACCCTAACACGACTCGTTAACATAACAGATCGTGTCGTGTTAATCATTTTTGACCCGTTTATGTAAATTGGTTGAACATACTTGAAATTAATCTTTTTTACCTAGTTAAGTTTAGCATAATTTTATATAAATATTAAAATTATAATATCTATAAAAAAAAATATAAAACTAACTACAAATCCAAAATTACAATCCAAACAATAAAAATATCGAAATTAAAATTTCAATAATTTTATTTTTAGGTATAAGGGTATAATTATAACTTTAACTTTCTTAACGGGTCATAACGGATTATAACGGGTCAAAACATGTTGACCTGTTATCAACCCTTTAAGCAATCTTGTCTTAACAGGTCAACTTATTTTGAACTGAACCCGTTAAGGCTAAATCCTAACCCGCTTTTATCATGTCCTGTTCGTGTTGGGTTAACGGATCATATCACATATTACCACCCCTAGTTTAGATTCATCTCTTTATAATTGTTTTAAATTTTTATACAAAATATAATATTGCTCAATCCTATTATTCTAGTATGCTTGCTTGGCCTACTTTAGAAATGGCAATAAGACGGAAAGCTAGCTAGAAGTTCGGTGTAATTGCCACTATTCTTCGCATGATCATTTGTGGCCGACACAAGGAAAAACAAAAAAGGAAGACTACGATCGATGCAAACATCTTGAAAAGTGATAAAGATAACTTGAACGAATTTCTAAAAACAAGGTAAAGAAAAAGCAGGAGCCAAAGCATCTTCAACGAAAGTAAAAAGACATTTCTCGTGTAACAGGCGGCTAGTTTAGATTCCTCGTTTAAATTTAGACAGTGTCATCTCATAATTATAATTTTTTAAAATTTTTATATAAAATATAATAAATAATTTAATTTTTTTAATTTTAAAATAATAATAATATTAAAAAATAATATTCTAATAATATTTTATTTAACTTTCAATTTTCAATTTTAATTTGGTGTTGTTTAGAATGTATCTTTGAAGAGCTTTCGTCTTGGTTTTTGTCATCAATTCAATGTTTCCAACTTAATTTTCATGAATTTATTCTAAGTTTTAGTGCATGTTGTTATGAAATGATAATGTATTCTTCCATTTTGAATGAATTGTTACTCTTATATATGGCTTTTGTAAAAATATTTTCTACAGAGCTATTTTATATATTCTTCCAATTGGGCGCGATGCAGGGGGCATGCATACGTGCCTTGAACTTCATAATTACATATATATGATTCTATATAGTTAGCAAATAAAAGTGATGAAGGAAAAATTAACACTTGTACAGACGATAATGAAGGTTTTGAGGTTGTCTTTGAAATTCATGAGCTTCAAGATTAATTTTACTTATTATGAGGCCGCGGGTGACTAGGTATGCACATGTTAAAGCAGTTTGGATAAGTGATACGGCCATCAACGCCTCAATCTCTCCCACGAATCATGCTCCAGCTCATGGCAAGACAATGCCTCCCAGTGCTCCCACAAATTATATATGCAATCTTATATGGTAAGGAGTCGGCAAGGACGCAGAACATGCACATAGTGGAGAAAAAGCATGACAGTAGAAGGAGCAATGGGAGGAAGGTCAAATAATTATTAATAGAAATTTTTCATTTTATATTTGGCTTTCTTATTATTCTTCATCTCTTGATGAATCAATTTTTGATCATTGCATGTACTAATACTGAGCTTCTTAATTGTATGTATATATATATATATACATACACACACATATAGTACTATTGGTGAAAATCTTTTAGTTTTATACATACCCCTTGTCATAATTGTTAGATGTCTCTCTATATATAATATTTCTAGTTAATACACCGATAATTAGAAATTGTAAGATATCTTAATTCGTCGTTGTCAAAATTTGAAATTTACATCTTAAATGATCAAAATAGTCAATTTGCGCTTTTAAACTTTCAAAATTTGGTACACACATTCAGCAAAGGTATGATTGTTACAATAATGTCACATTCCCTTATTTAAACTAATTTTAATATATAGTAAGATATTAGTAAGGATACAAATTATCGAGATTTACTAATTTATGAGACAAATATGTAGGGTAAAAAAGTCATAAAATATAGTTTTTCCTACATTTCATGATTTTATTTTATAAATCCATTTGTAAACACGACATTAGTAAGGATAAGCTTGCATTCACTTATACTTTTAAGAGTTAGTCTACATACAGTCCCAAAATGGATACTGCTCATACAAGCTCATATAGTTATGTTTTAAAAAAATTAAAATTACAATAATATGGCTAGCTAAGAAATATATTTATTGTTTGAGAATTATGGAATTCCACCCTGAGCAAACTAAGCAAAAGTCATTTCTTCACATTCTTATGCAAATTGGATGAAGTTTCTGTTTGACTCATTAAAAAAAAAAAACAAATAAAGAACCCCTTGTATATATAGAGTCGAAATCGTACTTTGAGTTTAGATGTTTTATTGGCCAGATTTTAGAAAAAAGAAAGAAATAAAAGGTTAAATAAAAATATTATAAAGTTAAAAAATTGTTTGAATATTATTTTTATTTTGAAGTTTGAAAAATTTTTATTGATTTTTGAGTTTTATTTTAAATTTTGTAAAATTTTTATTAATTTTTGAGTTTAAATAATGAGTAAATAATAATTGGATAAAAAATTGAAGATTTGAAATTAACAAGTGTTTTGTGTTTAAGGAATATTAGAAAATGAAATTATGAGAAATTTAAAAAGTTTCATATCCCAACTGATCTATGTCCAAACGTCCCCTAAAAATTATATATAGTCGCACATGGGCCAACAATATTAAAATTAGGAACCACGAGGATGCCAAATTACAAAACCGAAAACGAATCTCAGGCTAATTAGTATATATTATGCTTTGCATAGATCGAGATATTGGTACACCTTCAGTATTAAATAATCGTCGCACTGAAATTGTCTGAGTTATTTATTCCCATTATTCTTGGGATACTTGCCAGTTGCCTGCTGTACAAATTACAAAGGGTAAGAAGAGTACAGAGGAAAGCTAGCGGGAAGTAACAAGAAAAAACAGTAGGCAAAGCATTTCAGCAGTAACAAGAAAATTCTTGTTTAACACGCAGCAGCACATGCAAGAACTCATAAACTATTAGCCTATTAGCCACGTTCATCAAGGGAGGGTGGTTGCTGCTTACAGTAAGTTGGAAAGTGACGTTGCCTCTCCCGAGTTTATCGAGGCCAGTGCTATTTTGAGGGGGTTACAATTTTGTGCTCAATGGGTATTCAAAATTTGATTATGGAAACAAATTGTTTGGTTCTTGTGAATGCTTTGAATTTCCATTCAGAGCATTTAACTGTTTTTGCTTTTCTCCTTCATGACATTAGACATATGCAACAGGACTTTCAACAGGTTCAGTTCTCCCTGTTAGTCGACTTGGTAATGTGGCAGCGCATCTCTTAGCTAGAAATGCATGGAATGTTGAGGATACTATTATGTAGTGGGGTTCTTGTCCTTCATTTGTATCTCAAGCAGTATGGCTTGATAGAAGCAATATCTTGTAAGGATTTTTGTTGATGAATGGAATGATTCATTGGTTATAAAATTTTAAAAAAAAACTTAATTTTCGTGAATCTATTCTAAGTTTTAGTGCATGTTGTTATGAAATGATAATGTATTCTTCCATTTTGAATATTTTAATTAATTTTGGTACTTTTTGAATGAATTGTTACTCTTATGGCTTTTGCAAAAATATTTTCTACAGAGCTATTTTATTCTTCCAATTGGGCGCTAAGTGCAGGGTTACTAGTATATTTATAAAGCCTTTGAAGTATATATTATATTGTAACGTTGGAAGATAATTTTAGGTAACATGAACTAATTTCTTGGACCTCCGAGAATGGAAATGGAGGAAATTACGCTCAAACTATCAGCTGATTTTAAAATCATCTCATTAAATTATCAATTTCGACAGTTGGCCTACCCTAAACAAATAGCAACTTGAAACGAAGTCTATTTTCTAAAAAATAAAAAAAATAAAAAAATAAAAGAAGAAAAAAACAAAACAAAACAAAAACAAATAGCAACTCTGTAGTTACTACTAGTATTCAAAGAACCCTTCGTTAAAAGATTAAAACATGAAAAATATCTAAAAGTGATTATTTTTGCTTGGTTACTTTTTTTTCCCCCAATGAGTCCAATCACTCTTTTCCACGTACACCCAATAAAAATGTGGGTTGAAAACTTATCAATCTAAACCCATCTTTCACAAAAAAGTTTTTTTTTTTTTTTTTAAATTTACAAGCAAGTTTGCGTACCAATCTACATATTAATATTATTGTCTTCATATTCTAAGTTCAAATTAGTACTGTTTTCAATAAAATTTACTTTCTGAACAATTATATTGAATGGGTGCACGTATTAGTATGCAGAATCGCTTACAACTAAATTTTTCCTTTACAAAACTTTTTTTTTAAAAGAAAAAAAGAACAAACAAGAAATAATTGAATTAAAAAATTATGGAAAATCTTCTATCGAATTATGACAAATATTCAGATTTTCAGACTATCATATATTAATTTGTTAGATTATGTAATAAAGTTTTAAATTTTTGTGTCGTTATGAACCAAGATTTTGATAAGACAATGCCTCCCATGAATCATGCTCCAGCTCATGGCAAGACAATGCCTCCCACAAATCATGCATACAGCTAGCATTCACTAATTTCACTTATACTTTTAATACCATTAATATATTAATTTTACCAATTTTATATAGTTTGAATAAGTTCCGTTTACGTTTAGATAGTAAAATTTCTCCATTTCATAATTATAATTTTTTTAAATTTTCATATAAAATATAATAAATAATTTAATTTTTTTAAATATTAAAATAATAATAATTAATATTATAATAATATTTTATTCAATTTTTAACTTTTATCTGAATTTATTTTATTTGAACTCACTATCCAAACAGCACCTAAAAAACAAATATACATAAATTTCTTTCCTTTCCCTTTAAAAGCAAAGGTGATACATTAATAATATTTGTGATATAAAGTGTGCACATTATCCATCTATATACCTAATTTACTCAATCCCATTATTCTTGGATGCTTGGGGCTTAGCCTACTTTACAAATGCCACTATTCTTCGCATGATCGTTTGTGGCCGACACGGTGAAAAACAAAAAAGGAAGACTACGATACAAAACATCTTGAAAAGTGGATCTAGATACCTAGAACGAATTTCTAAGCAGGAGGCAAAGCATCTTCAACAGTAACACGACTTTTCTCGTGTAACCGGCAGATAGTTTTGAGAATGTATCGGCGTAATTATAATTTTTTTAAATTTTTATATAAAATATAATACATAATATAATTTTTTTAAATCTTAAAAAATAATATTTTAATAATATTTTTTTTAACTTTTATATAAAATCATCTCATCTCATCTCAATAGAAATGACTAGAGGACAGGTTTTCTTGATCAACATTGCTGAAGTAATTACTACAACATCAAAAAACCAATCTGTCAAAAAACTAAAAAGTAATTAATAACCTAATCCTCTACAAGTTTGAAGGTAATTCACGGAGAGAGATATCTGATTTTTTTTTTTTGATGGGGAGAGAGATATCTAATAATATTGAAAGTTAGGTATCCAAATTTGTGAGGTGCGAAATACACTATCCAATGAAGGGAAAGTGGGAAACCACCAAATCGGAGGAAGTCTTGTTTGTAGGTGATCACATTTTTTGTGACGAACGAAACCGTCACAAAAAATAAGAAAATTGTTATAGAAATTTTTTTATGACGATTTGAGATATTATATAAATAATAAAATCTCGATTTATTATTTTTATTGGGCTAAAATTTTTGGCCGAACAGTGGAGATTTTGATATGGTACCAGAGTTGCGGTCTTAAGATCGAATATTTCTGACTCAAAACTTTATCTTATTAATTAAATATTGTAGGAATTGAATATACTTATTTCGGAATATTACAATTCATAAGTAAAAATAATCAAGATGAAACGATATAAGATGTAGAATTGAATAGAATATTGTCGTTGGGTTTATTGTATAAAATGGTTAAAATATATACAACGAAATATAAATGTAATCCCATTGAAGTCCAAAAAATAAAAAATAAAAACAAATGAATTATTTGGGTTAATTCAATCTATTTACATAAACTGATCGAAACAGGTTAAAACGGATCGAAAAAGATCATGCTGTGTTAATATATTTTTAATTAATTCATAACGGATAGTGTTGTAGACTTTGAGTAAAGAAGAAACATGGGAGAGGGATTGATATAGACTTTGAGTAAATTATAAATAACCCGTGGATGTAGGTCATGTAAATGTGTGTTTTATTCTCCATTTATACTTGTTGTGCTTACCTCCTATTTGCTACAACCGACGTCCGTATGGACACTATATTCTATATTGCCACTCCGACCACTATCAGGAACCCAAATCCAAATCAATCGAGTCCCAAATCGTCACCATGAGTTGAGAATGAGTCATTCTCCCTCTTCAGGATGTCTTTACAAAACAGGCCTTAACAACTAACATCAAAACAAAAACAAAGAGAAAAAGTTTGAGTTTATGTAAATTTAGAGTGTATACACCGATTTAGCAGATGAAACAATAAACTTCATTTTAGTCGCACGTGCAACAGTAAAAAGGAAGCTCATGGGTGCCAAATTACATGGATGACAATCGGGCTAAATGGTTTTTTCCACCGAAGGGTGCCAAAAAAATATTTATCAACAATGAAAGTGCACTGGATAACTTGTAGGAAAAAGCTGCTATGCCTATTAAATTTGACCGCTCTATTTGATTATTTGAAAAAAAAAAATTATTTAATTATTTTTTTTATTTAATAATTAAGAAAGTGATTTTAAATATATTGATATATTTTTTATTTTTTAAAAAATATTAAAAAACTATGAATAGAAAAAAAATAAAATTGTAAAAGCAACTGGCCTGAAAGAGTGGAGTAGCACCGCTCTAACTTGTATTAGACGTGTGGATGGAATTGTCCGTGAAAAGTAGATGACAGGTCATAGTTTACTGTGTAGGTCCATCACTTTCCTGTATGGTTAGAGCACTTCCCTTTAAAATACATCATTAAAATTTATTTTTTCTATTTTATATACTAATTTTTATAATATACTATATATCAGCTTATTTATTTTTTATTTATATCATTTAAATATTCTTTCTTTTAATATTTTTTATTCATTTCAAATGAAACTCATAACACAAAACAACTATCAAATGAGAGAGAAAGTAATTGAAAATGTTTTAGAGAATGAATAGTATTCTTTACATATAGAAAATCACTATTGCAAAATGTAAAATAAAGAAGAAGATACAAAATCCATTAAAAGTTACTTTTGATCAATTTTCTTTATATTATATAAAAAATTATATTTTACAAGAGCTATTGAGAGTGCTCTTAGTATCTCCTTTTTACTCTCTCTGTCTCTCTCTCTATAGTAGACACTTTCCTTGCAGGTCCATCACATGCAAGGCTTTATTCAATGTCGGTCCCGGCTTGTCCCCGGCTTGCAGGTCCATCTGTGACATCAAGACTACGACACTTCAAAGAAATTGCTGGTTGAATTGGTGTCTGCCAACACGTTCTCTGTCATGGTTTATATATTAAACTAATTTCTTTAACGCGTCCTTCAACAGTAGGGTAGGTCCATCACTAATTTCTTTAACGCGTCAGTACTCTCCAATAGGAACTTTCCCATGCAAGGCCTTATAAAATGTTGGTCCCGCCTTGTCCTCTGTACGCATTCAAAGCAAACATATCTTCCTTCTATCCATTTTGATTCCTCAAGAGCCCTTTTTACCATTCCTTCACCAACCATCAACAAATGGCAGAAGCCATTCTCTTCGACGTTGCTGCACGAATCATTGAGAGCTTGGGATCCCTGGCTCTCAAAGAGATCGGACTGCTTTGGGGTGTCACAGATGAGCTTGAGAAGCTCAGGAACACCGTTTCGGTAATCCAAGCCGTGCTTCTTGATGCTGAGGAGCAATGTGCAGTGAACCGTCAAGTTAGAGATTGGCTTGAAAAGCTTAAGGACGTCTTTTATGATGCAGAAGACTTGCTGGATGGTTTCTCCACTGAATGTCTGTTGCGAGAGATGATGACTCGGGATAAGATGGCAAAAAAGGTACGAATCTTCTTCTCCAAATCAAACCAGCTTGTTTATGATCTGAAAATGGGCCGTGAGATTAAAGCGATTAGACACAAGTTAGATGCCATCGCAAATGATAGGACGAAGTTCAACTTGGCGGAACGCCCTGTGGAGATAGGAGTCAGGGCTAGGAACAGGGATGATACTCATTCCTATGTACGTAAGGAAAAAGTTACTGGTAGAGAAGATGACAAGAAAGAGATCATAAAAAGACTTCTTTCTGATTCCAACATTAAAGAGAATGTAGGAATCCTTCCGATTACTGGCATCGGAGGATTAGGAAAGACCACACTAGCTCAACTCATCTTTAATGATGAGGAAATAGATAAACATTTTCAACTAAAAATGTGGGCTTGTGTCTCTGAGAGTACTTTTGATGTTCAAAAAATTGTTAAAAAAATCGTAGAATTGGCAACAAAAGATAAGCCAATGAGTGTTCTAATGAATAAATTGGTGGATAATCTTCCAAAAGCAATTGGTGGAAAGAAATACCTACTTGTGTTGGATGATGTTTTGAATGAGGATGTTAAAAAATGGGATGATTTAAAAGAACTGTTGGAGGTTGGTGCAAGTGGCAGTAGAATATTAATAACTACACGAAGTAAAAGAGTTGCACAAATTACCCAAACAACTGAAGAATATTCCTTACAGTGTTTAGACGAACGGGAGTCATGGTGTTTATTCAGGCAAGTGGCATTTGAGAACGGACAAGAGCCAGTGAATTCTAGAAAAGTGGAAGTTGGGAAGGAGATTGTAGAGAAGTGTTCTGGTGTCCCCCTTGTCATCAAAACAATTGGAAGGTCACTGTCATTGGAAAATTCTGAAGCAGGGTGGTTTGCTTTTAAAAATAAACTGCCAGAAATAAAAGAAGATGGCATCTTACCAACTCTTAAGCTGAGTTATGATCAACTTCCATCAGATTTGAAACAATGTTTTGCTTATTGTAGTTTATTTCCCAAGGATTACGTGATGAAAAAATCAAAATTAATAAATCTCTGGATAGCACAGGGGTTTATCAAGCTATCCAATCAAAATGAATGTCTTGAAGATGTTGGTGATAAATATTTCATGCATTTACTTTGGAGATTGTTCTTTCAAGAAGCTGAAATGGATTATCTGGGCAGCGTGAGTACGTGTAAAATGCACCACCTCATGCATGATCTTGCGATGTCAGAGGCAGGATCATTGATCACCATATTAGACTCTAAGGAGAAAATCATTAGTGATCAGAAAACTCGGCACATTTCAGTTGTCAAAAATATAGATCTTTCCTATGTAATTCCAACTTCGTCATCTAAAGCCAGTAGGATTCGAACACTTCTTTCACTTGGTGAATCTGAGGATTTGCAAGAGTCGAGTACTTCATGTGAAGCCATCTTTTCAAGTTTAAAGTTCTTGCGAGTGCTGGATTTACATTGAAGACGGCTTGATTCAGTACCGAGTTCCATTTGTAAGTTGAAGCATTTAAGAGATCTTGATCTTTCATGGAATGTTAAAATCGAGAATCTGCCCAATTCCATATCTAGGTTGCAAAATTTGTATACACTAAGACTCTCTGGTTGCACAGGGCTAAAAGAATTGCCTAGAGGAATTACGAAATTAGTCAACCTTAGGCATCTTTACAATGATGGATGTGAGAAATTGACTTATATGCCACGTGGATTGGGGGAATTGAAAAATCTCCAGACATTATCTAAGTTTGTTGTCCATTCAGATTCGGCCTCAAAGCATAGTTGTCGGTTAAGCGAGCTAAATAGACTAAGTAGCTTAAGAGGAGAATTAGAGATTTTGGGTTTGAGAAGTCGGGAGGAAGACGTGGCAAATCTAAAGGAGAAAGAACATCTTCAGGTTTTGACTTTACGTTGGAGTGGAGAAAATGAAGAAAATGATATTAATGCACGTTATCATGAAATGGCATTGAAAGGCTTTGAACCTCACCCAAATCTTAAAAAGTTGTACATATATTATTATGGGGGTGTGAGGGTTCCGATGTGGCTTTTGTCACTCACAAATCTTGTTGATTTGAATTTATGGGATTGTAGGAAATTGAAATATTTGCCACCATTGAGTCGACTACCCTTTCTTAAGACTATTAATCTGTATTACCTTGATGAAATAGAGTACGTATCAGATTGTAGTGACAACAATGAGTTATCTTCTTTTTCTTCATCAGCATTCTTTCCATCTCTTGAGAGTATTCATTTCTTGTACTGTTATAATCTGAAGGGTTGGTGGAGGAGGAGTGATTCTTATAATGTGGATGTCAATACGACGGGGAATGCTTTACTATTCCCTCGTCTTTCAAAATTATATATCATTTGTTGCCCTCTGTTGACTTCATTGCCAATGTTTCCACATCTTGAAGTAGCGTTATCCCTACAGAATGTCAGGTGGAAGGCAGTGCAACAAACAATAACGAATGCCTCCTCCTCCGCTTCCTCTACACCCATTGCCTTTTCATCTGCTCCTCTCTCCAAATTGAAGCTTATATACTTACAAGAAATTGAGGATCTAAAAACACTGCCAAAGGATGGGTTGCAAAACCTCATATCTCTCCAGAGTTTGACGATAAAGCGCTGCCCTAAATTAAAGTCTCTCTCCCAAGGTGTACAATATCTCACTGCACTTCAAAGGTTGGAGTTTACTTGTTGTCCCATGCTTGATCTAGGCAACGATGAGCACGGTATGCAATGGAAAGGGCTTAAAAGCCTCATCTCTTTGAGGTTTATCGATATTCCGAAATTGGTGTCTCTCCCGATGGGGCTTCAACATGTTACCACTCTACAAGAGCTCCGAATCTCAAATTGTTCAAGCTTGATGACTATACCAGAGTGGATCTGCAATTGGGCATCACTTCAGCGGTTCACAATTTCTAGATGCTCTGGTTTAACATCACTCCCTGAAGCAATGAGTAGGCTAACCTCTTTGAAAGTGTTGACAATTCATGTTTGCCCCATCTTATTACAAAGATGCAAACAAAACGGAGGTGAGGATTGGCCCAAGATTGCTCACATCCCAAAGCTGGAGTACTCTGATCCTCAACTGCAATACGACTGATCTAGGTATTTTTCTACCAATTTTATCTTTATCGCCGCATCCACCTTCTTCACCTTCAACTTATAAAATTCTATTTGCAGAAACGACTTTGACTAAAGATGAAACAGGGGAGAGGGATTACCTCGATTTCTTTATTGCTTTATTCTTTCCTATTCAAATAAGAAATATCACCATATGCATGATCCTTCACATCCAGGAGAATGGTAAGGAGGCGGAAGAAGAGCAAAGGGAAGAAATATAGGAGGGGGTTACGGAGGAGATCCAGGACTGGAATCCGGAAGCCGCAATGTTGAGGCTCTGTAATTTCACGACAACATTTTCAACAGGGCCTGCTGCATGTTAACTTGGTTTGCTTTTCTGAAAACATGGAAGAAAAAAAATTCTAAAAACTCATCAACAAAAAGAATGTCCTCCCAGATATTAGAAAATCTCCTTGGAATTGTGGTCGAAAGGCATCATTTGAAGAAGGATTGTCGCTGTTAGGCATTGTGGTCCAAGATATAATCCTGAGATTGATGGAGGAGCTGAAAATCTTGCATATGCAAATTTTGCTGATCTTCCCAATTCATAGTTTTTATGTTGTTTTGTGTGGAAATCTTTAGATATAAACATCCACTTGCTAAGCCACTACCATTTGTTGCATATGGAATTCTTTTTATGATTACAATTTGTACTGATTACAACCTGTAGTTTTCTACCTCTCTGCCTGCTATGATTAGAATAAGAAATACTAATCTTCTCTCTTCTGGTTCAACCCTTAACGTTCATTCTCAACTTTTAAGAGAACTGAAAATAAAATGCACATTATTAATAATACAATCAGTTGTTACAAAACCGAGTAATTTGATGTTGAAGTTAGGCCTATATTTCACTTCTGTAACATTTTTAGTAGCTATGTATAGAATGTCACAGCAGTCTCTTCCTCCGACCTGTGAAAGAAAAAGGAATTGCAATTATCATTGAACCATATCAATATTTTTAACAATCATTATGTATTTCACAATAATTACTTCTCAAAATCCACGAGACCTTAAAAGTGATCAAAGTAGAAGGCAAGATTTCCCATATTATTGAAGTGAACTACAAAAAATGAATGTTGTGGTTAAAAATCATGAGAATATAAAGAACTCACTTCCATGGGTGTTGTTGCTGGAGAAAACATGAGGAGCTTCACAGGGATTGTTGCAATGGTGGCCTAACGTTTCTCATCCATGGCCTAAATGTCTCGATTGGTCTCCACAAAATGCTCCGAGGGAGTATGTTTTCATATATATAAGCCGAGTAGCCCCATGAAATTGAGAAAGACCAATTGCTCGGCCTGTGGTAGCAAATGGTTTGTTAAAGAAGAAGTGATTGGTCCAGTTTTGCAGCCTTCATGAGGTGGTTTATTGATTCTGAACGATTTTGCACCAATATCGTTTTTTATCTTAAATATATCATCTTCAATTACAATGACTTTTTGGCATATCGTAAGTGGTTGTCATTTAAGTGATTAATACACAAAACCAATGAAAATGTGCCACATCAACAAGTGTGACTGTGATAAAAAAGATTTAAATGCACGTAACTTTTGGTTCCGAAAGAATAGCAAGTACTGGTGCAAAATCATATATATTAGCAAACTGTAGTAGAGAAGCTTTATGCAATTACCTGATGAAACCCTTTCTCTCGAGTTAAAGAAACTCCCAAATCAGCCAAACAAGAGTGTAACATAAATCACCGACATACATGTGAGGATATCGCTCAACACTATCGTCTAACTTGGTTGCCAATGCTTTGCACTAAAGGGTAACTCAAAGCATACCTGGCACCACCTAATGCCATATCAAACGAGAAATCAAAGTTAGACTTGAAACACTCTTAATTTGACCCAATATAGTAGTACTTAGAATGGTTGGAACAGGATAGTATCATCGTCCGCCGTTGCATACCATCTCACATCTTCATCTTCCTTTCTAAATGTCTCCATTATTGTGCGTACTATTCGAACTTAAATCGGCCTCACAATTTTTGGGTATACTTTCAGTTTATTGATGTTTTCATTGACACAAAAAGGAGGAGAAGTTGAAGGCCAAGGTTGGAACTCTGGCGTGGGTGCTCTGTCTAGGAAAAGATATCCCCGGGTGATGTTTGGTCGCCACCAAACTTCAATGTATGGTTTCCTGTACTTCCATGTGTTCATCGAACCCACTATGCCAAACACAATGTGATGACGTTGGTAGGAGAATTGGTGATAATGGGAGTTGAGGAAGGACATTTCTGCTTTATGGTTGATAAGAGATCGGAAGGTTGGTAATTGGGAGGGCTAAACAAGAAAGTGTAGAACAAAAACAAGACTAGACCTGAAATAGCCAGAGACTTGCATAGGGTTCCAAGAGATAAAGGGCTGAGAGTTTGTTGAATGGTGCTCAAGTTAAGAGAAGTTTGAGAAGACATTGCAAATGGTGGAAAGATATTGATGCAAAAATATGCAGGTAGAATCATATTAATAAAAGACAGATTTCAATTGAAGTTTTAGAAACAGTTTGAAAGCTTCAAGTACTTTTAAAGTCAATGATTCTGTTTCAAGATTGAAAATAAATGTGATTTTGCTCACTTTTGAACCTTATTCTCAGGTTATGTTATGGATTTCGTGAGAAAGTGTAGTATCAAGTGCTTCAGGGCAAGCATGCATGCATTCAGCTTTTTTTAAATGGAGTTATGCAGAGGAGGTTGCAGGATCTTAAGGAGAACTCATGAACAAGTATTTCAATTGGAGAAAAACAAAACAAAAGGTTCACGTTTGTTCGACTGCTGAACCTTTAGCCAAGATTTGCAAGCTATATCATTCTTGGAAATAAAGCGAAGTTGAGCCAGTTTCCAAAAACCAGCAAATGTCACATGATTTATGCTTTTTACTTCACACAAAATAGGCCAAGATGTTGGGCACTATGCGTTGCATGAGATTGGTATATTGTCTTTAATTTCCTCAAGAAAATGAAGTGTTGTAGAGGAAGAAGAGAAACTCATGTATACTACTTAATATTTATTGCTATTACATTTTAAAATATATATACCATATGGTTACGGCCAAACTATCAGTGTGTAAGGCTTATTATGATTTGTTCAAAGTCATTGACTCAATGGAAACAAGATTCAACGAGCTTTTAATACCAATACAACAGACCAATTTGATATGTCATTTCATCGTAATTAAAATTTTTCTGAATGTTTCTGAATACCAATTTAATTCATGCAATTTACAAATTACTAAGCAAAAAGTTATTTGTATAAAATCATGCAAAGGAAGGGAGGAGGCAGAGAAATAATAGGCCAATAAATAAGAAACAGTGTCTATCTTCTACTTTAATACTTTTCATCATCATCTGCTGACATTCAGCTGTTCTAATTCCATATTGAGCATAAATGCACTCTTCATATGGGGGATTGAACAATAAGAAAAGGAGCAAAATAAATTAAGTTATATCCCCCAAGGCCCCTTCTACGATGACACTATGCAGTGCGTCTCAAAAAATATGTAAATACCATCTACAATTTCTTTCTTTCATCTGTAATAAACTAATGGTGAGAAAGGAAATTATGAATCTTGAGGACCATCAAAATACTTGGGTCTTTCTTAGATTCCAGTGGAGGTCCATGGATGCTGCGTAAGAAGTCACTTGTGGAATCAACCAGACACGCTGTGGGCACAGGCCAAGGCGCCATGCTGCACACGAGCATCTCCTGCAGTTAGCTGTTTCCTATCCTTACCATCGAATGATGCCCATGCATGGCTTCTGCTATTGAAAGGAACTTACACCCGCAGAGTCACATGCTCAGGTAATACCAGAGGCCGGAAGGACAAGGAATGTGGACAGATCGGTGTGAATAGGATACCAGGGACCTGCAGTTGTTGAGATGCTTCAAGAGTCAAGAATCAAGAATAGGATGTTAAAACTTAACTTTATGATCTCATGGAATGACTTCCAATCCTATAGTTTTGTGGAAGATTGTGGTCAACCGGGTAATGGTGAATCACGTCATCGCTTTTTTATTATTTTATTATTTATATATTTATTCTTTGCACTTCTACATGTCAAACACACATTTCCAACTTAATATTCTTGTGGGCTTTCTAAATCACTAAAAGGGACAGCTAGGAGATACCGTATTTCATGTTGGTTTTAGATTACTAGCAGCCAGGTACATGCAATGCATGCACATCAGAATGTCAATGCCAACAGAGAGTTTCTGCAGCTCAATGTTCAAAAATTATGTGCAGAGGGAAGGTGCTCATCTACTGTACCCTCAGTTCTTGTGATATATAATAGAATAATTTTTTTTATTGGCATCGGGTTCCGGGAATAACGTCCTGACTAATCCAGGGAGTGCACAGGCACTTGGCAAGGAGTTTCCCGCAAGTACACCTCGAGTAATTCAAGAAGAAAATCCCCAATCCGATGGCCCCTAAAGATTGTTTGCATCCAGTGAGATTCAAACCATATATAATAGAATAATCAAAAGTATATATGATTAAGTAATTTCTTACTTATCAAAAGCAGTAATCATCTTTACTATTACAATGAAAGCATTATGGATTACATACGCATAATAACTACACACATTATGCATGCACTACTAGTAATCAAAATTTAAACTATTTTGCTAGGCAAGAGGCTTTTTTTTATCAGTAAACAACTAAGCAAGAGACATTTCACATCCAAACACTATAGGCTTTCCACTTGCAAGATTACACAAGGAAAATTCAATTTAGCCTTCAATTATAAGATATTCTAACTCGAATATCTTTCTGGATAATAAGCATGAATTACCCTATAAAACCCAAAGAAATAAATTTCCTTGTAACATTACTTGCCTAAATTATAAAACACAGTAACACCGTTCTTATTGTAAGATATGGAGGCAAAAACATACCTGTGGATGGACCATTGATCCTCCAGCCGCCAACGAATATGCAGTACTGCCAGAGGTTGTAGATAACATAAACCCATCCCCTTGGACTGAAGTGACAAAGGAGTCATCACAATAGCATTCCAAATTTGTAAGGTATGATGATATTCCACGATCAATTGTAACCTCATTCAAAACAAGTATTGGTTCTTCAGTATCATACTCATTTTTAGCCGCATCCCTAATAACATGACACTGCAAACGGTGTCGTAATGTGATACTAATTGGACCCTTAAAAACAGAGTCAAGGCATTCTCTGTAATTTTCAGAGTCTGAAGAATATTAAGGACCAACTGCCAGTCAGATAGGAGAAAGCCAACAATTATGTGAAAGATGTCATAAAAAGGTGTGGGTTGTATAAAGTGGTGTCATTAAATTATCAAATTGTTAGAGAACCAAACGCCTTTAAACAAGGAGCAGGATACGGAAAGGGGTCATAAAGCCAAGAGACCCTAAAGAAAATGGGACGATGGGAGGAACTGGTCCTTTGAACATGGATGCAGCCTGAAAATCAGTTGATAATAATTGCTAGGTACAGTCTGAAAGCAAAAGAATCTGAAATAGATATCATTGTCTAGCATGAAATTCAGTTGATGCAGATTCCAGGGTTTGACTTCATTTCCAAGAATAAACCCACTCTTACACTGAATTAGACAAGCATTATGCATATTACCTTTAGAGATAATTAATGAAAAAATTATCATATTTAGAAAAGCTTACTTGCAATGATTGTAAAATTTGGAAAACCAAAAAGTAAAGAAATCAGGAAAAGCCAAAAAATGCAGTATTCTCTTCAAAGTTGACAAGTATACTTCTATGAATATTAAGCACCACTAGAGATTTTAAATACAAGATTATAGAAAAATCCCATGGTTCCTTAGTTTTCTATACATGTTAACCATCCACTGATCTAGGCCATTCAATTTTTTTGGGTAAGTTACCTGGTGTTAACATTAAATACAACACATACATGGAGTGCCGCCAAACGGAACAATCTAATTTCAAAGTGCATTGCAAATATATTTGGCTAACATATTGGAAAATTAATGCTTCACGTTTACCATATACTATGTTATTAAATTAAATCTAGCATGGACAAATTTCACTAACAAGTACCACATTGAAGAGTCACTATAAGGTAATTACCCTAATTTAATACATTTTTATAAGTGCCCTAAATTAATATTTTAATTCTATAACACGTTCTAATTCATTCAATACAGCTAAAAGTAAATGCACAGACCCAAAGGACTGTTCCATCCCCACCAAGAGTTACCACAAGGTCAACTTTTGTATGCAGGAGCAAAATTTCCTTCTCTGAAAAAAATAAGAAAGTCGTATAGGGTAAGATTATAACCATACAGCAAACGCAATTATAACTAGAAGGAATAATATCATACAGGAAAATTAATTGGATACTGTATAATTTTCAAGTGACATTCATATGTTGCACGATTATCAAAACTGATTTCACTTTTATATCAAAGGAAAATTTCCACTTAATTATCAGTGGTGGTCAAAACCACAAGTATACGATAAACCATCCACTTAATTTGGGGGCTAAAACTTGTTATCAGGCCCCCTTATTGGAACATAAGCAATATTAAACATAGACTTTCAGAGATATCTACTTATATATAAAGTGCGAATAGGTTAGTAACAGTAATTTCGTCTAACTTTTTTTTTCC